>BJCO01820989.1:0-37835 GCA_018326465.1 Flaveria floridana | reverse complement strand
CTTTATAATGTAAAAATTTTATATTTTTATATTAGAGGTCACTGTTTATGACCCTATGATTGCTGAGGATTCAAATAAACGAGATTACTTACATAATCTCAGGTTTCATATGCTTTCGCGGCAATCATAGTAAAGTTAGGCAATGTAAAGAAAGATTGTATTTTGTAGTCAATTTAACGATGTAATGTATTGTAAAAGCTTTTATGATGAAATGAGAAAATATATATTATTAATTCCGCTGTGTTATTTTAATTAATATATTGTAGTGCGATGAATGACCAACCGTAAGGTGCCCGGGAACCGGGGTCTTACATTTTGTGATGATTTAGCTAAGTTCAAGCTTTAACTTAGGGAAACTTAGTGTTCCGGGAAAGTCAATTAGTCAACCTTTCAAAGAAATCAAATCATTATTGAAACAATTAAAAATGTGTGCACACACACATAATTTTCGGTTAATGCATGCATGATCATGCACAATACATATCAACTAACTAAATTATACCACCTAATATACTACACTACACTACAAAATAATACTACACAATAAAATTTACCATTAAAATTAAATCAAAAACCATCCCCGCTACATGCCAAGAATCGGCTGCCCCCCTTCACCGACTCTCCACCCTTCTACACCACCACCTCTTCCACCTACTACCATTACATGCATTCCTTTCCAATATAACATCACACTCCTCTCATCTCTCCCTCTCCCTCTTGGTTTCTTTCACTATAAAAAATCCATACACACTCACGATTCTAGCACACTTCCAACCCCATATTCAAAGAACAACGCCCAAACCACCGTCGGCCAAGCTCAAACAAGCAAGAAGGTGTCATTTTGGTGAACTCTAGTGCTTGGTTCTTGCAAGTTCGAGACTCTCCAGACCTTGTTGAAAGCTCTCCAGATCGTTTAGTCTCTCTACACTCTCCAAATCGTGAACCACACAAAGAGTAAGGTTCATCTCACCCGAAACAAGTTATATCTTGTGTTTTCTTCACTTTTCTCTTAAAAACCTTACCCTTCTTTGTTCTAGCAGAAAATTGCTGTCATAATCTTGATCTTCAGGATCTTTTAACTTCACTTGAGGTACCTCACACATTATGTTGGTTATTCTAAAGGTGGAACCCGATTTCCACCATGAAAACCCTCTTTTTGGGTGTTTTTGCACCATCTAACATGCATATCTTGTAACCCTTTAAATAAAATATTTTAACCTGCTCAAAAATAGTTTTATAACCTTCTAATAACCTGTTTTTAAAGTTACAAAAGGTATATACCATGTTATGTTGGTATACATGTGGTTAGAACACAAGTTACACCTTAGAAAACCCTCTTTTTACATAAAACAACACCATTTATGCACTTGTTTGAAAACCCTCCCAAACTAGGATCATAACCTGCTCAAGAAAGACTTTGGGACACTTTAATAATCTGATTTAAAGTTGTTATAATGATTAGGTACCGCTTGGGTATGAATCATAGGATTTACACTAGTGTAAATGGTGTAAATCAACAAGTTATTGCAACACATGCATGATACGTGTAGATACGAGATTCATGTTGCAATTTTCAGAGGATTTGAGATTATTTCAGATGTTTTAAGGCCATAACATGGCTGGAAATATAAAAATCAAGAGCTAGGACACATATTGGACATATTTGGGGACCCGAAAAGTGGTAAAACAACTTAAAAATAAGAGAAACTTAGATTTTAACCTTTTTAAACATATTTACAGGATCTAAAAGAGTTAATAAAGTGATTTAGACTGGATTTGCTAATTAAATAGTCAAAAGACAATTTAAAGGGAATTTTTAACTAATAACGGGTATTAACCGGGTGATGTTTTGAGGAAAACCATAGAAATAATAGTATGAAACCAAATTCCATTAAAATCATGTTAATTAAGTAGTTTAGGTGCTATAATAATTAAATTTTTTGAAAATTTGGTCAAACAAGTGTTAAACAGTCAATTTCGGATAAAAACACGTTAAAACAGGTTAAACCTAAAAACGAGTCTTTCAACTAAAAGAGGCTTAAAATACATTCTCAACAGATTTGAAACTTATCAAAAAGTCCTTAAATTTATATTAAAGGTATAAGACTCAAAATATAGTAAATTAATACTTAACCGTTAAAAACCTTCGGTTTTACCGTAACCGGTAACGTAAAACGTAAAACGTAAAAGTTCTAAACCTGAACCTAAATTATGAAAAATTGGGAGTTAACATATTTAAAATGAGTTAATTAACTCCAAAAATCTATTATTTGGCCATAAAAGTCAATAATTGGAAAGAAGCAAACTTTAGGGTAGAAAATGTAAATTTTGAAACTTGGAGGACTAAACTGTAAATTTTACCAAACCCCTAAACCGACCCCCTTGAACTAGAAATAATTTTGTGAAATTAAACTAACTTGTATAAATGATCCAACATTGTAAAACATGTATTTTTCCTTAAGAAACCCGAACTTACTATAAAAGGAAACTTTTTATACAAGTTTTAGCAAATCAAAATCTAGTTGGACATTTAACCTCTTGGCACACCTAGTGCACCTTCCATAACCTTAGAATCAGTAGCTTATCAATTAAATCTAGATGGTAGGGTGCTATACTTGAGACTTTTCCCGGAACACGAAGAATCCTTTGCTTGAATCTTAAGGTGAGTTCTAGTGACCCCCTTTTTACTACTGTTTTTGAGATGAAGCATGCTCTATTTAAATTGAACTATTTCTGTGCTATATTATGATACCATATGTTATGGAATTGTGGTTACCTGCTAATACTTGTATCATAGTCATTAATTCTTATGTGAACTGCTTGTTTTATAAGGGTATATCTACTTGGGGAATCCCCCACACACAGTGCCTTTCGTGATGAACGGAAGGGTACCACACTGAGATCCTGTGGGGTCATTTGTGGCATGTAACATGTTTTATATGATACTATGGTGAACCATCCGGCAGGTATGGAACACTGGTTTGAGGCTCAGTTCTTCCTTCGGGATTAACCGGTATTACTTAACTTTTGAAGAGGCTAGCCAGGACTGAGTGCAGGGTTGATTGTGATCCCCCACAACAATGAAACTATGATTCTTTTAAATTAAATGTGGATTCTATTGAATCCTTTTGTTTTTAAATTTTAAGCACTTGAATTCACCAACTTTTTAGTTGACAAAAATTTTATTTTGAGCATGTTTCAGGTAATCCATGATGGGAGTCTAGCTATTGTAGAAGACTTTGACCTAGCTCCATGACCCATGGCATTGGCTTGATTTGTTTTAAAACCTTTTGAACAATTTACATTTGTTATTGTTGGAAACGAATTGTACTGATGAATTATGTACTTGTGTTGGGGGCTAGACCTACTTCTAGCTCGGTTTTTCTTTAAACAATAATGCCATGTGATGTTCTCTCCTTTTGTGCTCTTATGATGGTTTGTTTCCGCTACCATATGTTATTGCTAGTCTATGACGTCCCACCCTACCTGGGCCCAGGGTGTGACAGATTGGTATCAGAGCCAAAGGTTGTAGAGAAGTCGGGAATGCTATAGTAGACACTAGGCTACAACCCTGATACCTTAAGACTGTCCTTGTGGGAAAGTGTTGGGATGATCAGGTTGGGTATATTGATGATTACACTTGATCAACGCAATCATGAATTTACCGAACGCGTAATTTCCAGCATGGACCTTTAGGTAATGATTGGACCTTCTCTGTTTGAAACTTATGATTTCTGAAATTTCTTTGAAGTGGTCTAAAGGTTTTCCTAAGATAAACTACCTTGCCTGTTATTATTTGAAGAAACTACTGATTTCTGATACTATTGCTTATTGTTACCTCTAGTTATGGATACTATTGGAATATCCGATACTATTGCCATCACTACTACCATAAGTACTATTATTATTACAATCATGAGCTATGAGAAACCAAATCACTCATGATATTTCTTGCAGGACACCAGGATTATGGCTGACAAAGGAAAGGCACCGGCATACCCTATTGACGGTACTGCACCAACTAGGAGCCTTAGGAAGGTGACACCGCGGATGGAGTATAAGGAATACCTGAGGAGATGCGGACATCCGGGCTGGATATCCGTTACATCTGACGACACTGAGCAGTCAGAAGACTCATCCTCGGCATCCCCTTCCAGGAGCCGCACGCGCTCCCACTCACCACATGTAGCAGCTCCTATCCACTCACCTATCCCACCTATCGGGGATAGGGGTGCACATGTTATCACCCGCCCATGCAAGAGTGAAAGGCTAGGACCCTCTGTCTCTTATAGGATGCCACCTCCTCCTCCACCACATGTTAGGACTCTAATACCTGCACCTCCGCCATTTTACCCACTCCGACACCACCCACATGACGAGCTCTGGATACCACCTAGGCATAGCATGTATGACGGCCCTAGTGTGCTAGTGGTGACCGATACTCCAGTCTAGCCGCCGGGCAAGCGATGTAGGACCCTCCGATGATGCACTGGACGTGATTTTGAAGACCGTCTGTCATAACGAGCTGACACTCCAACACGCTAATCGGACCTCTCAGTGTGCCTAGTTTCAGGCCACGCTGGCTTCGCATGGGGTCCAACAGTTGGAGCAAGAGCAGAGGAAGAAGACCTCAGGATGGATAGGGTGGCTGAAGAAGAAGTAGATGTGAGAGCATGGAGAGGAAGTGGGATTTATCTGTCTTTTAGACAGGTGAAGGAAAATATTTCTATTACTATTTGATACTATTATTATTATTATGGGGGTGATGACACCTTCCAACTTGTAAGAGTATAACTCTGAATCAACTATGTTTGCTGATACTATTGATCCAAACTACCTATGAAACTATTTCTATGAATGTTAATTTTTGCTGAGATATTTGTATTGAACTGCTATGTGTTATGTTATGTGTTGGAAATTTTGGCCTGTGTCCACTTTGGATGAATTGTCTTAAATTAATTTGTGAAACATTGTTAGAGATGTTAGTGGTGTGTATATTACACTCCCTCCTTCTAGGACGCGATACATTAGGGTAAATGATGCTTCGGCTACTCGAAACTAATTATGAGATGCTAAATGAAATTATTTGTGATGCTATCAGAATGTCGACTAGGAGAGGAACTCTATTTGGAAGACGAGGAGCTACTAGAGGCCGTCGTGAGGAGGCCAGACAAACCAGGAGCCAACCTACTCCACCAGGAACTCCTCATGGAGAGAATGCAAATCAAGAGAATGATGATAGAATTGCTAACCTCGTAGCACAACAGATTGCTAACGCCATTCCGACCATCATCGCCCAGATCAGTGCAGACCGGAGTAACCCCGATTGTAATGATGGATTCGGGAATAACAAAGCAACAACAAGGAAGCTGAAGCACTGAAGAATGGATGCTCCTACAAAACCTTCATGGCATGCAAGCCCAAGGATTTCTATGGCACCGAGGGTGCGATAGAGACTTACCGATGGATCGATGAAATGGAAGCTATCCTGTACATCAGTGAGTGTAAGATGGACCACATGGTGAGGTTCGCATCCCAATCACTCAAGGGATCGGCTCTAGAATAGTGGAAGACATTTACTCAGCCCCGGGGAAGAAACGCTGCTAACCGAATGAGTTGGACCAAATTCAGGGAATTGATAACCAACAAATACTGCCCCATCAATTAACTCGAGAAGCTGGAGTCAGAATTTCTGGGCCTGGAAATGGAAGGTACTAATTACACTGAGTACATCAACCGCTTCTTAGCCCTGTCTCGACTAGTGCCACACCTGGTGACACCGGAATCTAAGGGTGTAGCATGTTTCATCGGAGGGTTACTTCCCAGAGTTAGGGGTATGGTCCGATCTTCCAGACCTATGACTTTGCAGGCTGCTGTGGATCTCACTAGTAGCTTAACTGATAACCTGGTTAGGGCTGGATGGACAGAGCAGGGAAGAACTGAAGAAAAGAAGAGAAAGTGGGTTGATGTCAAGAAGATGATGGGTAGCAGCAGTGGTTCAAGCAAGAGGTCAGATGAAGGTATTAGACATGGTGATCAGGGAAAAAGGGAACGGAAAATGTATGTAGACACAAGCCCCTTCTGCAATAAGTGCAAACTGCACCATCAGGGGGAGTGTAACCCAATGCCCTGTTTTAGGTGCAAGCAAACCGGTCACTTAATTAAGGATTGTACGCATGCGCCGGGTAAGCAATGCTACGAGTGTGGAGATCTAGGTCACATGGGGAATAAGTGTCCTAAGCTAGGGAGATATAAGGATGCCAGACCCAACAAGCCTAAAGGAAGAACATTCGTGATGGATCCAGCTGGCGCTCGTAAGGAACCTGATGTCGTCAGTGGTACGTTCCTTATAAACAACCATCCTGCTACCGTTCTACTTGAAACGGGAGCAACTGCTAGTTTTGTCTCTAGTACTTTTAGGCCTTTGATTGACATGAGTGCATGTATCCTGACTGATACGTTTACCATAGAATTAGCTGATGGTAACATCTTAGAAACTAATGAAGTCATCAAAGATTGCTTAATGTATCTAGAAGGAAGTACATTTATGATAAACCTGATGCCTATTAAGGTAGGAGGATTTGATATGGTTGTTGGTATAGATTGGCGGGCTAGGCATAGAGTCGAAATCGTGTATGATGAAAGCCTACTTAAGATACCTTTGAGCGACGGGAAAGTGCTAGTGGTTCATGGCGAAAGAAGTAACGTGTTGTATCCTATGATATCTCACTTAAAATCCACCAAGAGTCTTATGAAAGGATGCCCAGCTTTTATAGTCTATGTGATGAAGGCTAAAGAGGAGAAGAAGATTGGGGATATTCCAGTGGCTTTTGAATATCTGGAAGTGTTTCCCAAAGACCTATCGGGACTCCCTCCAAATTAACAGGTTGAGTTCCAGATAAATCTACTGCCTAGTGCTGCACGAGTAGCCAAGGCACCGTACCGACTCGCCCCTCTCGAGATGAAGGAACTAATGCTACAAATCCAAGAGCTACTTGACAAGAGATTTATACAGCCAAGTGTTTCTCCATGGGGTGCCCCGGTACTATTCGTGTAGAAGAAGGATGGAACCCTATGTATGTGTATAGATTACAGGGAACTAAACAAGCTAACAATAAAGAACCGATACCCTCTTCAGAGAATAGATGACTTATTCGATCAACTGCAGGGAGCACACTATTTTTCAAAAATAGATTTAAGATCAGGGTACCATCAGCTGAAGATAAGAGAAGAAAACATACCCAAAACGGCCTTCGGAACTAGATATGGACATTATGAGTATCTTGTCATGCCCTTTGGGCTGACTAACGCACCAGCGGCATTTATGGATCTCAGAACCATGTATGCCGCCCATATCTTGACAAGTTTGTAATTGTGTTTATCGACGACATCCTGATCTACTCCCGTAGTAAGGAAGAGCCTGAGAAGCACCTCAGGCTGATTCTTGAGTTACTCAAGAATGAACAATTATATGCCAAGTACTCTAAATGCGAATTTTGGATGCGAGAGATCCAATTTCTAGGGCATGTGGTAAATGAGAATGGGATTCAAGTTGACCCTTCTAAAATTGAGGCTATTAAGAACTGGAAAAATCCTGAAACCCCCACCGAAATAAGGCAATTCCTTGGATTGGCCGGATACTACAGAAGGTTTATCAAGGACTTCTCGCGCATTGTGCAACCGTTGACTGCTTTGACTAAGAAGAATACAACCTTTGTGTGGGAACGAGAGCAGAATGAAGTGTTTGAAACGCTCAAGGAGAAATTGTGTAGTACACATATCCTCGCCCTCCTAGAAGGAGTCAAAGATTCCGTAGTCTATTGTGACGCCTTACGGCAAGGACTAGGATGCGTACTAATGCAGCGCAACAAAGTAATTGCTTATGCATAAAGACTACTGAACGATCATGAGAAGAACTACACAAAACACGATCTAGAATTGGGTGCCATGGTGTTTACACTGTATGTTGGGAAGTGTCTAACCTGTGCCATGGTAAAAGCTGAAAATCAAAAACCGTTAGGAACATTGTAACAGACCGAGATTCCAGAATGGAAATGGGATAACGTCATGATGGATTTTGTTACAAAGTTACCCAGAACGTTTAGAGGTCATGATGCTATTTGTGTAATAGTGGATAGGCTAACTAAATCAGCTCACTTCTTGCCGATTTGAGAAGACTGCGACCTGACGAAGCTGGCTCAACTGTACATCAATGAAATAGTAACCAGGCATGGTGTGCCTCTGTCAATCATCTCCGATCGTGATAGTCGCTTCACTTCTCGTTTCTGGAAATCACTCCAGCAAGCTGGAGGAACCCGTCTGGATTTAAGCACTGCATACCACCCATAAACCGATGGTCAGAGTGAAAGAACCATTCACACCTTAGAAGATATGCTAAGATCTTGCGTGATTGACTTTGGTGGGAACTGGGACAACCATCTTCCTTTGGTGGAGTTCTCTTATAATAACAGTTACCACACAAGTATAAAGGCAGCTCCGTATAAGGCCCTATATGGTAGGAAATGCCGATCACCATTGAGTTGGAATGAGATCGGTGATAGCCAAGTAATGGGACCTGACATCATGTTGGAGACCACCGACAAGAGATTCAAAATCAAGGAACGTTTAAGAGCAGCCAGAGACCGTCAGAAGAAATACTCTGACAGAAGACGAAAACCATATGAATTTTAAGTGGGTGACAGAGTAATGCTGAAAGTAGCACCATGGAAGGGAACTGTGAGGTTTGGAAAGAGAGGAAAGTTAAGCCCGAGATACATTGGACCATTTGAAATACTGGTAAAAATTGGCCCCGTGGCGTATCAATTAAAGCTACCTCAAGAGTTAAATTACATACATGACACCTTCCATGTGTCAAACTTGAAGAAGTGCATGGTAGACAAGACCATGGAGTTACCGTTGAAGGAGGCAAGGATTAATAGCAAGCAGAACCTCGTGGAAGAGACTGTAGAGATCACTGACCGGTTGGTCAAGAAACTCGGGCGAAGTCACATACCCAAGGTCAAGGTAAGATGGAATTCTAGGCGAGGACCAGAATTCACTTGGGAGCGAGAAGATGAGATGAGAAACAATTATCCACATCTCTTCAGACCTACTCGTTCCGGAGCTTATCAAAACTAAAATTTCGAGACGAAATTTCCTAAACGGTAGGAGAATGTAACAACCGACCTCTAGGACATAATTCTAACCTTTAACCTCCTGCATCATTATCCATGCAATTAATATTAATGATAATATCTTTATTATTAGTAGTAGTGGTGTTATTATTGTTACTACTACTATTGTCATTTTTGTTATTTCATGTGCCTTTTTGTGATGATTTAGCTAAGTTCAAGCTTTAACTTAGGGAAACTTAGTGTTCCGAGAAAGTCAATTAGTCAACCTTACAAAGAAATCAAATCATTATTGAAAAAATTAAAAATATGTGCGCACACACATAATTTTCGGTTAATGCATGCATGATCATGCACAATACATGCCAACTAACTAAATTATACCACCTAATATACTACTACACTAAACTATAAAATAATACTACACAATAAAATTTATCATTAAAATTAAATCAAAAACCATCTCCACTACATGCCAAGAATCGGCCGCCCCCCTTCACCCACTATCCACCCTTCTACACCACCACCTCTTCCACCCACTACCATTACATGCATTCTCTTCCAATCTCACTTCACAATCCTCTCATCTCTCCCTCTCCCTCTTGATTTCTTTCACCAAAAAACACCCACACACACTCACGGTTCTAGCACACTTCTAGCCCCATATTCGAAGAACAACACCTAAACCACCGTCGGCCAAGTTTAAACAAGCAAGATAGTGTAATTTTGGTGAACTCTAGTGCTTGGTTCTTGCAAGTTCGAGACTCTCCAGCCCTTTTTTGAAGCTCTCCATATCATTTAGTCTCTATACACTCTCCAAATCGTGAACCACAAAGAATAAGGTTCATCTCACCCGAAACAAGCTATATCTTGTGTTTTCTTCACTTTTCTCTTGAAAACCTTACCCTTCTTTGTTCTAGCAGAAAATTTTTGTCATCATCTTGATATTGAGGATATTTTAACTTCACTAGAGGTACCTAGCATGTTATTTTTGTTATTCTAAAGCTGGAACCCGATTTCCACCATGAAACCCTCTTTTTAGGTGTTTTTGCACCATCTAACTTGCATATCTTGTAACCCTTCGAAGAAAAGATTTTAACCCGATCAAAACTAGTTTTCTAACCTTATAATAACCTGTTTTTAAAGTTACAAAATGTATATACCGTGTTATGTTGGTAAACATGTGGTTAGAACACAAGTTACACCTTAGAAAACCCTCTTTTTACGTAAAATAACACCATTTATGCACTTGTTTGAAAACCCTCCCAACCAAGGATCATAACCTACTCAAGAAAGAGTTTGTGACACTTTAATAATCTGATTTTAAAGTTATTATAATGATTAGGTAATGCTTGGGTATGAATCATAGGATTTACACTAGTGTAAATCAACAAGTTATTGCAACACATGCATGATACATGTAGATCCGAGATTCATGTTCTAATTTTCAGTGTTTTTGGGATTATTTCATATGTTTTAAGACCATAAAATGGCTGTAAATATAAAAATCAAGAGCTAGGACACCATTTGGACATATTTGGGGACAGAAAAGTGGTAAAACAACTTAAAAATAAGAGAAACTTAGATTTTAACCTTTTTAAAAAGAATTCCAGGCTCTGAAAGAGTTAATAAAGTGATTTAGACCGGATTTACTAATTAAATAGTCGAAAGACAATTTAAAGGGAATTTTTAACTAAAAACGGGTATTAACCGGGTGATGTTTTGAGGAAAATCTTAGAAATAATAGTATGAAACCAAAATCCATGGAAATAATGTTATTTAAGTAGGTTAGGTGCTATAAGACTTAAAGTTTTTGAAAAGTTAGTCAAACAAGTGTTAAACAGTCAATTTCGGGTAAAAACGCGTTAAAACGGGTTAAACCTAAAAACGAGTCTTTCAACTAAAAGAGGATTAAAATACATTCTCAACAGACTTTAAACTTATCAAAAAGTCCTTAAAATTATATTTAAAGGAATAATACTCAAAATATAGTAAATTTATACTTAACCGTTAAAAACTTTCGGTTTTACCGTAACCGGCAACGTAAAACGTAAAAGTTCTAAACCCGAACCTAAATTCTGCAAAATTGGGAGTTAAAATATTTAAAATGAGTTAAATAACTCCAAATATCTATTATTTGGCCATAAAAGTCAATAAATGGAAAGAAGCAAACTTTAGGGTAGAAAATATAAATTTTGAAACTTGGAGGACTAAATTGTAAATTTTACCAAACCCCTATAAACCGACCCCCTTGAACTAAAAATCATTTGTGAACTTAAACTAACCTGTATAAATTATCCAACATCGTAAAACATGTATTTTTCCTTAAGAAACCCGAACTTACTATAAAAGGAAACTTTTTATACAAGTCTTCGCAAATCAAAATCTAGTTGGACATTTAACCTCATGGCACACCTATTGCACCTTCCATAACCTTAGAATCAGTATCTTATCACTTAAATCTTGATGGTAGGGTGCTAGACTTTAGACTTTTCCCGGTACATGAAGAATCCTTTGCTTGAATCTTAAGGTGAGCTCTAGTGACCCCCTTTTTACTACTGTTTTTGGGATGAAGCATGCTCTGTTTAAACTGAACTATTTCTATGCTATATTAAGATGCTATATGTTGTGGAATTGTGGTTACCTGCTGATACTTGTATCATAGTCATTGGTTCTTGTGTGAACCACTTGTTTTATATAGGTAGATCTACTTGGGGAATCCCCCACACACAGTGCCTTCCGTGATTAATAGGAGGGTACCACACTAAGATCATGCGGGTTCATTTGTGGCATGTAATAGGTTTTATAAGATACTATGGTGAACCATCCGGCAGGTATGGTACACTAGTCTGAGGCTTAGTTCTTCATTCGGGATTAACCGGTATTACTTAACTTTTGAAGAGGCCAGTCGGGACTGAGTGCAGGGTTGATTGTGATCCCCCACAACAATAAAACTATGACTCTTTTAAATTAAATGTCCTTTTGTTTTTAAACTTTAAGCACTTGAATTCACCAACTTTTTAGTTGACACAATGTTTTTTTGAGCATGTTTCAGGTAATCCGTGATAGGAGTCTAGCTGTTGTAGAAGACTTTGACCTAGCTCCATGACCTATGGCATTGGCTTGTTTTGTTTTAAAACCTTTTGAACAATTTACATTTGTTATTGTTGGAATCGAATTGCACTATTGAATTATGTACTTGTGTTAGGGGCTAGACCTACTTCTAGCCGGTTTTTCTTTAAACATTAATGCCATGTGGTGTTCTCTCCCTTTGTGCTCTTATGATGATTTGCTTCCGCTGCCATATGTTGTTGCTAGTCTGTGATGTCCCACCCTACCTGGGACTGAGGTGTGACACAAATATATGTGGATGACATTTAGATCAACAAACAAGAGATTATGTGAAGAGTTTGAATCATTGATGAAATCTGAGTTTCAGATGAGTTCTATGGGAGAGCTAACATTCTTCCTTGGATTGAAAGTTCATCAAAAACTAGATGGTATTTTTATCAATCAAGAGAAGTATATTCATCAAATACTAAAGAAATAGTCTCTTGCTGATACATCTTCATGTAAAACACCAGCATCAACCATTGATAAAATTGTACCTGATCCTAAAGGGAAGGCTGTAGATCAAAGATTATATAGATCAATGATAGGATCATTAATGTACTTAACTGCAAGCAGACTTGACATTGTTGTTTGTGTTTGTGCTAGGTACCAATCAGATCCAAAGGAATCCCACATGAATGTTGTGAAAAGGATATTCAGATATCTTAAAGGGAAACCAGCTCTTGGCCTTTGGTATCCCAAAGAAGGAGAATTCAACCTCTACTCCTATTCAGATAGTGATTTTGGAGGATGTAACAATAACAGAAAATCCACAAATGAGGATGTTAATTCATAGGTCCAAGGCTTGTTTCTTGGCAGTGCAAGAAACAAATTAATGTTTCAGTATCCACAGATAAAGCTGAGTACATAGTTGCTTCAGCTGGTTGCTCTCAAGTTTAATGGTTGCAAAACCAATTACTTGATTACGGGTACAATTTTCTTCAAACACCAATTTATATAGATAACTCAACTGATATATTTATCACTGCTAATCCAGTGCAACATAGTAAAACAAAACATATAGAGATAAGATATCATTTTCTGAGAGATTGCTCCAAAAAGGGTTTGATCAAGTTGATCAAAGTGGATACAAAAAATTATCTTGTTGATTTATTCACTAAAGCCTTTGATTCAGTAAGATTTAAGTTCTTAATTAAATCATTAGGCATGATCAACTTAGATTAATTTTCTCTTCATTATTAAGGAAAGCATGATCTATCCGCCATGAAAAAGCCAAAAACATACATAAAATCAATAAAAATACAAAAAGAAGTCTTGTTAATATGTTTTTCTATTTATAGCTTTTGTATAATGGGAAATGATAGTATACTATCACTTTGTTTACTTTCCTACAATTAATCTTACAGAAAGACTGATCAGATATGGTTTGATGTGTGAGTACATTCAGCTTGAGTAGAACATAGACAAATGCATGCCAAAACTTAATGTCTAGATGGCTGATTGTGGGATTTTCCACTTTGAGGAGCAAGCAAGTGAGTTTGATACTGATATGATCAACTTACTCACCCAAACACACTATGTAATGACTTCTTATAATTTTTATCTTTGCAATTCATCTTCCCTCTGTTTTGCGTAAGCAAAGACCTAGGATTATGAACACCTCTGTTTGTGAATATATACACTTGGTGACATGATTATGAACATCATCATCCCTCTGTTTTATGTGAACAAAGACCTGGGTTCACGAAACCTCTGTTTTACGTGAGTAAAGACCTGGTGACCTGAGTATAATCATATATCCAGCTCTAAAAGAATCCAATGTGATCAACTGTATATTAAATTTAAAGAGCTTACACAATAATTTGCATTAATAAGATTTCAGAGAAATCTTAAGATAGAACTTACACTTAAAGGAACATAGTTTAGGTGTGAAAGGTGATAAGATGACTCACAAACGGAGGACAAACTCAAATGTGAATTAAATGTGGAGTCCATATCAGTCTATCACTAATCAAGATCAAAACATGATAATCAGCATGCCTAGTTGAACATATACTCTTGTTTGAATTTCAGTGGATCAAGATACTTGCAATCAGCACTAGATCACTGTCTACTTTACTTAAAACTAAACTCATCAGGAGGTAACTTAGTGTCATAGTATGATCCTAATTTCAAAAGCTTGTACATATATTTAAGTTATGTTAATTTTCGTTATTTAATATAAAGTAGTGAGATCATCCCTTTTCATTCTACTCTCTACTAAAATTTATGTTAAAAAAATTCATTATTAAGCATAAATTTAGGGGGAGTAGTAATAATCAGCATGAAAAATGAGTTAAAACAAATACATTAAAGAAAATTGGATCTTGAACAACTATTTTGGCTGTTGGATATCTACTTCACAATTTCCAATGGAACAAGTCAACAGTGGTCCAACAACAAAATATGATCTAATAACATATTAGAATCATACATTAAAAGCTATAAATTGACATCTTTCAGCAGAAGTTACAGTGTAATACTGCATTTCAGCAAATTCTACAGTGTAAAAATTAATCAAGTTAAACTTTGACCATCCGTAGATTGGTAGCCTATGGATGTGAATGTTTTAACAAGTATAAGTTATTTCCGTAGATTAGTAACCTATGGAAATACTAATTATACTTCCGTAGTATTTCAAAAACAATGACAAGTCATCCGTAGATCTCTTTCGGAAGATTTACTTTCCTATGGAAGACTTAATTTCCTTCAGAAGATTTACTTTCCTTCGAAAGAGTAGATTTACAACGGAAGACTTAATTTCCTTCGGAAGAGTAGATTTACTACGGGAAGACTTAATTTCCTTCGGAAGAGTAGATTTACTTCGCAAGACTTAATTTCCTTCGGAAGAGTAGATTTACTATGGAAGACTTAATTTCCTTCAGAAGATTAACTTTCCTTCAGAAGATTTGATTTCTTATGGAAGACCTAACTTTCTGCGGAAGAGTTAATCTTCTGCTGAAGCTTTAAATTTCTACGGATATATAATATCTCCGGAAACATAAGTTACCACGTAAGGGTAATAAGGGTTGAGGGTCCCATAATATTAAAAGGTTATTAATTATGTTTCTAAAAAGTGTATAAAAGATACCTTGGACTTGTCGTTTTCATTTACTTTTCTCAGAATACTTTTATGACCTAGAAAAACACTCGTCAAAAATCCTTAAACCCTTCTTCCGCCAATATTCAATTTCCACTACACAATAATAAATCATTTATTTTCTTCAATTTTTGTTCATCATACAAACATCATCAACAAGATGGCGAATCGATTCGCAAAGGAGCATAATGTATGTGCTTTCCTAAATCTGGATAACCCTGTTACCAAAGGATGTACAAAAATTATACGATACCTTAGGTGGTCGAGGATATTCTATGCGTTATCTGTTGACCTAGTAATCTATCAAACTCATATGATAGATTTCTGGAATATTGCAAGAGTGGCAGAAGAAAATGGTGACCAAGTGATCTACGCCTCGATTAGGCATGAAGTACTGAGATTGCATGAACAGAGTATTAGGAGGGTGTTGGAGCTAGGTGAACAAGAAGCAGGTCACCCATCGTATTTGATCATGAATTCATTCAGAAGGTGTTTGATCTTATAGGATATGATGGACATTATAGGAATAGTGAGATCAAGAAAGGGAGATTGTGCAAGCCTTATAGATTCCTCTGTCATACAATCTAAAATGTATGTCAAATAGAAAGTTTGGTATGGATAGATTCTCAAGGCACATCTCCTCTGGGATCATTAGAATTTTTGAAGGAAGGACGTACAATTACTCTAAGTACGTCCTTGGATGCCTCTATGATCAAATAGAAGTACAAAAGGCAGACAAGATGTACATGTTCCCTAGATTCCTTCAGCTGATCATTAATGACTCCCTGCCACATATAGACAGAAAAGGTGATGTGCTTGTTCAAGCATATTTGGGACTATCTGTGTTGAACAAGATCAGTGGTAGATATGAAGGGGAGGAAATTAAGACGTTCCGACATATGGTGGATGCCAATGTTGATGTTCCTCAAGAATTGATCTTCATAGAAGACCGAGAACAAGCTGAGGAATCCCCTACTCAAATTGAGCAAGACTCACACTCACCACCACCATCTCTAGTCAACCAAAACATCTCTTTCCTAATCAACCATCACCTTAAGAAGAACAACCTTAAAGCCCAATCTTTCCTGTGGTTAATTCCAACCCAGCTTCTGAAAGCAACTCTCCTACGGAAGTATTAAACATAGAAGATGATTATGATGAAGTACTGGGTGAGGCTACTGAAGAAGTAAATTTAGAAGCTGAAAATAAGGAAGAATAGGAGGTAGATCAGGTTGTACATCATGATGAGCCTGAGAATGCAAGTGAAGATGAGTTTGTTGATATTATTGCTTATCATGAAGATGATTTGAAAGATGAAGAGATTCATGTCAGTAAGAGCTTCCTTGCGGCAAAATACAATAATATGACCATCAAATCCAACAAAAGAAAGGAAAGACTAAGAGAGTTGAAGGAGGAGATAAAGGAGAAGGATGCTATCTTAACTCTGCAAGCAGAGTCTATCAGAAGATTAAGAGAGGATGTCCAAACAGATCATGAAGCGATAGATGCCATACATGAATTAATAAGAGAGTTAAAAGAAGCAGAAAGAGAAAACTAAGAAATAGCAGAGTGTGTTAGAAATAAACAAGGCTAAAGTCACTATCTCTAAGCAAGCTGAACTTCTAACAGCTAAAGATGATAAGATTAAGAGGTTGAGAAAGAGAATCAGTGAGCTTGAATCCGCATAATCTTCTCAACTTTTATTACATGCTTCAATTGAACAATCATCATCAAAGGTTGTTCAATCACAACAACAGGCCCCTCTCATCTGTTACAACAGAAAGATGAGGTACTTGGGGAAGCTAGAGAAAGAAATCATAGTGGTAGAAGAATCCAAGAGAACAAAAATAGCCTCACCTGAGAATACCCCATCTACTAACCCATTGTCATCAAAACAAAGTGAAAAAAATGAAGAAAGTGATGCAGAATAGGAGGAGTTGACCAGAGAAGAAACTCCTAAGGAAGCCCAAACAAAAACATCTGATGTGCTGCTTACAGCTTAAGACATACTTAAAGAGAGACCCGAATCTACCATGTTCATGGAACTCATTAACAAAGGGTTTCTTTATGACTTGGTAGAAAGGATGAACTCTGATGAGATGAAGCAGGCCATCAAAGATTTCACAGTGGCTAGGCTGATGATTCTAGATTGCAACTATGATACCTTCATCAAATTCCAAGAAATAGAAAAACTAAAGAAAGAATTAGGTCATTATGACACCAAGAAACTAAACAGAAACAACATCATTCGCTGGTTGCAAAATCACAACCATAAGTTCTATGAGCTAAGAGAAAGATCTATAAAAGAACTGAGACAAATGATGGTATATAAGATGAAGATTGAGCTACAAACTGGAGTTAGGTTTAGAACTAAAGCTCCAAATCTAAGCCATGTCCATGAAACAACTCCTTCAGAGCCCATCATTATGGAGAGCAAAGATATGCATAAGGGCAAAAGAAAATGATCAGAGAGCCACGGGCAGTCATTCCAGGCAAAGTATGGCTGCTTGGAACTACGGTGAGAGAGATAATTGAAAAAAAGTCAACACTGTTCCAACTCTCTGATCATATCACTACTCCCATGTCAGCTGAAGAGTACCAGATCATAGCTTGGAAATATGATGCTGAATGGGATAGTGCAATCATCAAAAGGGCAGGATTCAATATCTTCCATTGATTGAATTAGTTATATCACTCCCAGATGCCGATATCAAACAACTCCAGAGCTTACAAATCACCAACTATCCAATTCATCCAAGAGGGAGAGATTTCTCAGGGATGATTTGAAAGCTGCTATCAAAATTCAAGGATGATGTACTCAAGGAATCCAAAACAAAAGATGAGGAGCATATCAAGAGAAAAGAGAGGCAAAGAAGACATCAGTCAAGCTCCTCACTCTCTATAGAAGATGAGTTCTTGATCAGGGTTGGTCACTCCAACAAAAGAACAGCATCCATAAAGAAATTTGATGGAAAGGGTTCTCATACCCAATCACTTTGTGGGGGTATGTTGAGAAAACAAAGGAGCTCATGCTAAAGAGAACTGTGGATAGGAAGGAAGCATCGAGCGTCAGGATTTTTGATCCACTGGAAATCAAGCTCTTGCATCCTAGCTACACAGCCTACCTCCATGATAAATTCTTCCCATATCTCAGCAATGGACAGGCATAAAAATGACTTATGTTTATATGTGTGTATCATTCAAGTAATAGACAAGCTGAATGCCATAGCCATTAAAAGAAGAAAATTTGAGGCAGGCCAGCTTATAGGATCCAAAATCCTTTCTATTGCAGAGCTAAGAATCTCGGAAAAGGATGAGTTAATAGTTGTCAACAACAACATGTTGTTGCAACTTTGACAACTGAAAAAGACATCCTTAGGATCAAGCATGATACCCTGAATAAGATGAGCAGAATGGAGATCAAGTACAAGTATGATGATCAAAAGGATGCAGTATCAAACTTTAATAACAAGATGGTGGCAAGAGTTAAGGAACTACAAAGCCTGAGGAATTGATTAGAAGAAACTAAACCTAAAGGGGAGTATTATTAGGTCTAGAATTTTGTATAGGTTTAGTTTCATGAATCAATCATTATAATAACTCTTGTAACTTTCCCATCATTATGTATGCAATATATGTATAGGTTAACCCATATATTCTGTGTTGATTTATATGTAGATTTGCAGGAAAATCATGTCTTGGTCAATTTGTTGAAATTGACCAAGTGTTGGAAACATCTATGGATGAACATTTTATTCCTCCGTAGATCCTCTGAAACAAATCAAGCACCCATGGAACTCCTACGAAAGCCTTTCAAGATCACCCTTCAAGTTCATGAAACTCCTATGAAAGACTGACTTGCTGCGGATGAACAAGTAAAACTCCTGTGGAAGACAAGTGGTCCTGCGAAAGAGGAAATCTCCTGCGGAAGAACTAAGTTCCTGCGGAAGAACAATAAAACCTGCGGAAGACTAAGTCACTGCGGAAGACCAACTTGATGTACACCAAAGTACATCAAGTCAACAGAAGTTAACTCTAAAGTAAAAGTCAACATCTACAGATGACTTCTACCTCAGTAAGAGAATGTCACATCAAAATATTCTTTGAGTAACTGCCTTACCCCGATAAGGAAGTTATAATTTCCAAATCAGTAAAACACTAAGCCTATAAATATGAGGATTATGTGCACAATTTTGGTAACCGATTGCAACCAATTGCTCATGATATAAACATCAATCAAACCCTAGCGGCCGCAATCGTCATCACTACAATACATACGCATCAATATAGCATTTAAATCCTATCTTTAGCAATATCACTGATCGTTTGTTTATTGTAATCATTATTCAAACATTAATGGAAAAATTTTGATATATTTGTGTTTGTCCCTCATCTCTTATTCAATTGTTCTTCATTTATTTTTTTGTCCTTCATGATCAAATTATTTGTTCATCATTATTTAATCAACTAATCAAACAGCAATCAATGATAAATCCACGATCACTATTTTGTAATTAAACTAAGCTGATAATTCCCTGGACGGTCCTTGGATTCACAAGTGGTATCAGAGTCAAGTGCTCATTGATTTAGATCAGTTGATCTATCAGATTAGTTTTGTTCGATTAATTGTATCACTAGATCTATCAAGTCCTTGACTAGATATATTGATTTTTATCATTTTTGGGTTTGTTTATACGTTCGAGGGTATTTAACTCATCTTCGATCATGTCTTTGATCAAAACAATTAATTCACATATCATAATCAGCTAATTAATAGCTAATTAAGATATTGAAATCAACAAATTGGTATGATCATTAAAGTTGTTTATCGACCAAGCGGGTACTGTCCCATTGCCCGATCAACTAAAGTCTGCATTAAACAACTTTTTAATTCGTAGATTGGAGTTATTGTTCAATTGATAACAATTGTTCAAATCATCATTGAACATATTCAACATTAAATATCCTCAATTAAATTTTCAAAAGAGAATTTATTGAGATTTTGGAGTAATTGTGACATCACCGTCTTTATTAATTGATAAGTAAGAGGTTGTCATCAATTATCTAAACATGAGCAATTCAGCAGTTGGATCAGCTTACCAACCCCTTAAGTTGGAAAACAAGGCTGACTTCAAAACATGGAAATCCATTTTAGGAACCATGTCAATTATACTGATTCTGATCTGTGGACTTCAATCACAGAGGATCCATACATTCCACCAGCATTAGGACATGATTACAAAGACAACAATCAGCCAATCAGTCTAAAGGATCTATCACTGAATGATAAGAAGAAGGTCAAGGTTGATATCAAAGCCTATAGTATGCTTACTATGGTTTTGCCTGAAGATCTTCTCATTAGGTGTGAAGCCTATAAAACAGCAAACTCACTGTGGAAAACTTTGCACACCATGTGTGAAGGCAGTGACGAAATCTTGCTTGCTTTGGTTGCATCAGCCTTTATATAAACCTTACAATATATATTACATATTTACCAATTTTATTAAAATTAGTTATTGAATGATTATCGTATTCACAATTTTACTAAGTTACTTTTACACATTTCCTTTCATAATAATATCAATCACATATGAAGTTCGAGTTTTCTATATAGATAAAAACAATAAAATTACAACTTCAAATAGAAAAGTTTAAAACTTTATTTCAAAATATTAATCACTGATAATCAAAGATATATCACCAAATACAAAACATAATAGTCAAAGTTTTAAACAATTATAATAACAAAACATCAATCTTAAAAATCCCTTAGCAGAAATAAGATAAAATAGTCATTTGATAGGTTAAATTCTAATTGTAAGGCCCCGATCCCAGGCACCTCAAAGTTGGCCATTCATAGCACTAAGTATACGTATATAATAAATAAAAACATGCAGTAGAAGTCATTAACAAAAACCATTCATTACTATTAATAAATACTGTTGTTAAGCAATACAATGGGTTTGAGTTACAAAAGAATTTTTTAATTGCATTACAAAACAACAATATCATAAGTGGTAAATGGATGTCAGTCTTGTCCCGCCGAGTAGGTTCACCCTCGTGCCATCCTCAACAATAATTACCTGCCAACTGAAAATGTATATAAGTCAGCGTTGTTGAGTGAGTTCTAGTTTTAAAGCGTTAAAATACCTTGAATAGTTTATATATGAAAATACTCTTTTTCATAAAACACTTCCTTTACTTTCATTCATGAGCATTCATCATACATACAACAAGGTAATACCTTCTTTCATTCATTCATTACCATGCTCATTCCTTTATTTCGTACTTCTAACATTATCTTTCACTTTCTTTCTGGACCAATGTGCAATATCCCGAACATTATGCACGAAGCTGATACTGGGCCTGAGGTCTATGAATAGACCCTAAACATTGTGCACGAAGCTTGACCCAGTCACCCAGGGTATGCTACAAGGGTCCCTATCAATCTCAATGATTGATCCTGTGTGCATCCTTTGGGGTGGCAAACCCGCATCACAGTTGAGCTAACGACAACATGGTCGTGCACCTCCATTCATTTTTCTTTCAAGTCTTTCATTCTTTCATTTATGTTCCCCTTTTCATTATCATTAATCTTTCACTTTATTAATGATAATACTTTACGTTTACGATCATAAACACACCACGTAAAGTCATACGATATAATATATTATGAAACATAAGAACAAATCATATTCATGCATAAAATAAGCATATAATAACCTCAAGTCAAAGTAGGGTCAAAACCCTAAAATCACAGATTCAAAAAATTTCAGAAATAATTTTAAGAGTTCTGGCGTATGGGCACTATGCAGGCGCATCAGCCCTGCTTAGGCGCATCATAACTATTTGGGCGCATGGCCCAACACTTGACTGATTTTCTAGTAACTTAGGCGCATGAACTATTCAGGCGCATGAGCCTGCACTTAGGCGCCTGAATAAAAGGTTGGGCACATGAGTACTATTGGGGCGCCTGACCCCAACATTTAGGCAATCCGGCCAAATTTCTAGGCGCATGAACAACTGTTCAGGTGCATGACCTACATTTAGTTATTCTAAGGCAGATAAGTTGGCGCATGGGGTACTGTTTGGGTGCATGAGTTCTCTTAAACTTTTCTAAGGCAAAGTTTAGGTGCATGGGCCTTATTTAGGCGCATGACCAGCCTGTTGAACATATTTCTAAATTATTTCCAGTCCCAAACATCATATTATCTTATTCTAAGCTTAATCATACCATTCTAAGCATGAACATAACATAAAACATCCATAAACATCATCATACATGCATGGATACATACGGTTACTCATACAACCTTTGTAAAAATCGTTTACTTACATTTTCAGCCCCAAGAATTTTAAAAACATGTAAAATACGGGGTCTAGAACTCACCTAATGCAGCAAACAACTAAAACTCCTCCAAACTTGTTTGTTCACGAGTTCAAGCACCTAAAACAAACCAAAAACATAACCCGAACACTTAAACACATACATAACGGTTTCTAAGGGTGAAACCACCAAGAAAACCGAGTCAATTACACATAAAAACACTTACCAAGAAGATATCAGCCTCCTTCTTCTTGAACAACCGAGAGAAACTTTGGTTTCTTCTCCTTCTTCTTTTGGTTTCGAAAAAGCAGATGGGATGTGCAATATGGGCGGCCATTTCCCCATATATATTAAAATAATGGGTTGTTGTACTATTTTATACTTTGACCCCCATAACTTTGGTTGCTTTTCCTTTTCTTCTAAATACTTTATTTCTCTTCCACGTTTATTTTCCGTTACATGACTAAAAGTTTCGGTTGTTACAAGTCTACCCCCTTAAAGAGGTTTCGTCCCCGAAACCTGTTATTCCTTAAACAGATGAGGGTAATGCTGCCTCATCTCTTCTTCAGTCTCCTACGTAGACTCGGATCCCTTCCTGTGCTTCCACTGTACACGCACGAGGGGAACCACTTTATTTCTTAACCTTTTCTCCTTACGATCAATGATCGCCACTAGTTGCTCCACATAGTTGAGCCGTTCATCTACTTCAATATCCTCCAATGGTAAAACCATATCCTCGCCTGCCAAACACTTCCATAAATAAGATACATGGAATATCGGGTGAATTCCACTTAACTCATCGGGTAGTTCTAACCTATAGGCCACCTCTCCTACTCGGGCAATAATTCAGAAAGGCCCTATATACCTCAGGCTCAACTTTCCTCGCTTTCTGAACCAAATGATACCTTTCTAAGGTGAAACTCTCAACATAACCCTATCACCCACCTGAAACTCAATCGGTCTACGTCTCTTATCAGCATATGACTTCTGTCTATCCGTAGCTGCCTCCATAAAGGCTTTGATCTTTTCTAACTTCTCAGTCATAGCCTCGATCACCTCGACACCTCCTAGCTCCTTCTGTCCAATGTCTCCCCAACATACGGGCATCCTACATCTCCTACCGTATAGCATCTCGTATGGGGGCATACCAATGCTGGCATGATAACTGTTGTTGTATGAGAATTCTGCTAACGGTAAGTGATCATCCTAACTTCCTCCAAAGTCAATCACACATGCCTGAAGCATGCCCTTAAGCGTCTGAATCGTCCTCTCCGATTGACCATCTGTCTGAGGATGATAAGCCGTGCTAATATGTAGCCTCGCTCCCATCGTGTTATGGAATCTCCTCTAAAACTTTGATGTGAATCGGGTGTCACGATCCGACACGATAGACACCGGTACACCATGACGAGCTACAATCTCCTTGATGAATAGATTCGCTAGTCTCTCGGATGAATACGTCTCGTGGATCGGTAGGAAGTGAGCACTCTTGGTTAGACGATCAACAATCACCCAGATGGCATCATACCCCCTCACCGTGCAGGGTAACTTCATAATGAAGTCCATGGTGATATGCTTCCACTTCCACTCGGGTATATCCAACGGTTGGATCTTCTCGTATGGCTTCTGATGTTCTGCCTTCACTTGCAAACAAGTAAGGCATTTACTCACATACTCCGCCACATCACGCTTCATCCCCCGCCACCAATAATCTTTCTTCATATCTTGGTACATCTTCATGGCACCGGGATGAATGGAGTATCGAGTCTTATGAGCTTCATCCATAATCCATCCTCTTAGATCTCCATGTCGGAGAATCCACATCCTTCCATTTCGGGTTCTAACACCGTTAGTGTTCTACCCAACTCCATAACTAGTCCTCTTATTCTTTCAGAGTTAAGGTGGTCTTCTTTCATTGCCTCATCTTGAAATTCTTTCACTTGGGTCATTACGTGCGAGGTCATCACTAACTTATATGCCTTCACCCGAATCGGCTTGGGTCTCTCTTTTTGACTCAGGGCATCAGCCACAACATTGGCCTTGCCCGGATGGTAGTGGATCTCGCAGTCATAATCCTTGATGAGCTCTAACCACCTCCTTTGCCTCATATTGAGATCCTTTTGCTCGAAGAAATACTTTAAGCTCTTGTGATCCGTGAAGATTATGCACTTCATCCCGTATAAGTAGTGCCTCCAAATCTTCAACGCAAAGACCACAGCCGCTAACTCCAAATCATGAGTAGGGTAGTTGACCTCATGGGTTTTCAACAATCAGGATGCGTAGGCTATCACCCTTCTACGTTGCATTAACACGTAACCTAGCCCCGAATAAGATGCATCCGAATACACCACTAAGTCCTCACTCCCTTCGGGTAATGTCAAGATAGGAGCTTGAGTTAATCTCGTCTTTAATTCCTCAAAAGCATCCTCCTGTCTTCGATCCCATTCAAACTTCACATCCTTGCGGGTCAATTTGGTCAAGGGTGAGGCTATATTGGAAAAGTGTTGGATGAATCTCCTGTAATAACCCGCCAAACCTAAGAAACTACGAATCTCGGATGGCATCCTTGGAGACTTCCATTGAATCACTGCCTCAACCTTTGCCAAGTCCACCTTAATTCCTTCAGCATTCACCACGTGACCCAGAAATTGAACCTCGCATAACCAAAAAGCACACTTAGAGAACTTAGCATATAACTTCTCTCTCCTAAGTGTTTCTAATACTTCCGGAATGTGACCGGCATGTTCTTCTTCGCTCTTTGAATAAATCAGGATATCATCAATAAACACAATCACCGATTTATCCAACATTGGCCGACACACTTGATTCATCAAGTCCATAAAGGCAGCTGGCGCGTTTGTTAAACCAAAAGACATAACGAGAAATTCATAGTGCCCATAACGTGTGCGAAAAGCTGTTTTAGGAATATCTTGTTTCTTCACTTTCAACTGATGGTATCCAGATCAAAGGTCTATACTTGAGAACCAACTAGCACCTTGGAGCTGAACAAACAAGTCATCAATCCTCGGTAATGGATACCGATTCTTCACTGTTAACTTGTTCAATTCCCAGTAGTCAATACACATCTTCATACTACCATCCTTCTTCTTCATGAATAAGACCGGAGCACCCCAAGGAGAGATACTCGGTCTAATGAACCCATTATCAAGCAACTCCTGCAGTTTCTCCATCAGTTCCTTCATCTCGGTCAGAGCCAACCGTTACAGTGCCTTAGCTTCAGGTTGGGCACCGGGTATCAAGTCGATCTGAAACTCGATCTCACGGTCTGGTGGCACACCTCGTAAATCTTTTAGGAACATGTCTGGGAAATCACGCACCACTGGCACGTCGGATAGTTGTGGTACAGACGCGTCCACATCTTTCACATAGGCCAGATAGGCACTACATCCACGTCTCATGCACTTCCCCGCAAGCGCCATCGAAATCACCTTCGGGATCATAGTAACGCGATGTCCATAAACCATCACCGAACTTACATCTGGCGCAACTAATCGAATCATCTTCTTGCAACACACGATGTTCGCTTCATAGGCTACTAACCAATGCATCCCTAGTACTACATCAAATCCGCCTAGGGGCATCACATGTAACTTAGCAGCAAACCTATGACCTTCTAATTCTATGGCACAGTCCTCTATCACATCAGTAATTCTAGTGGACTTACCAATAGCAATTTCTACATCAAATGGATCACTAATACTTCTACTACTAACAGATAACTTATCATGAAAAGTAGTAGAAATAAAACTCCTACTGGCACCAGAATCAAATAACACAGAGGCACAAGTTTGGTTACTAGAAACATACTTGACACGACATCGAGATCCTCTCTGGCCTCCTCCCGGGTCATCGTGAAGGCTCTAGCACTCGCCCTTTGTCCTCCTTCCTCCAGCTTCTTCTTCGCCTTAGAGCTCTCCACCCTCGGCTTCTTATAGTCCCTGCTCATGTGACCCTTCTCGCCGCAGGTGTAACACTTCAGCACCCTACAGTCTCTGGAAATGTGGCTAGGCCTTCCACATTTGAAGCACTGAAGATCATGTATAGGTTGGACTTACCTTAGTTTAGATAGTTTATTTTTGCTTGTAATAGGTCTTTTGTTAGTTTCCTTTTGTATGTAATTAGCTTTAAGAAAATTTGTAGTCCAGCGAAACTGTGAACAAAACTATAGTTTTGCTCACTATCAGCTGATCAGTTCGCTCGGCGAAACTACTGTTTCTGCCAGGCGAAACTACAGTTTCGGCTAAACAGTTTCGCTGACAGCGAAACTGTCTACGAAACTAAGACTGCTATATATAGTTTTTCATTCTTATCATTGGGGGAGAGCTCGCAAAACCCTAATCGTTGATGCTTGTTTCAAGTTACCTTTTCTAAGCAGTAAATTCACAGAAATATCATTGTGCTTTGATGTTATTGAATGTTATGATCTTCATTGTCTTATATTGAATGAGTTGTTATTGTTTTCAATCTTCATTGTTCATCTTGTTTAGTTTGTGTGTTTGATATTGAACGATTCATCATTTCATGTGCATTAAAATGCGATCAAATGGACCAACAATATGGTATCAAAGCCTTAATGTTAATGATTTGTTGAGTTTTTGGTTGTTTTAGTTTAATATCAACTTTTCATCAATTTTCAGTTCAAAATAGTGTGTATTTGACATGGAAATTGATTGAGTTTTGGTGGTTATTGGTTAGGGAAGCTCTGTTAATCATCAGATCTCAATATCATTGAGCTTTTGATGATTTCAGATTGATTTCGTGTTGAAAAAGGGTTCGAGGTTCGTCCAGCGAAATTAGTGTTCTTTCAGCGAAACTGCTAAGTTCTTTCTGTGAAACTAATGGTGTTATCTCTATTGAAATTGTTTCTTGTAGTTCTGCGAAACTAGTCTCGTTGAACGAAAGTTCATCAGTGCTTGTGAGGGCTTAACAAGCGAAATTGCTGCCGAAAGTAATATTGAACGAAAGTTCAAGTTTGTTTCGTGCAAACTTATCGGCTAAACTAAGCTATTTGTGACATTCGGCTAGCGTAACTGCTGCCGAAATTGTCAGCGAAATTACAACAACTCCACGAAATTAGCTTCTTAAGGGAAACTACTTCATTTTCAACGAAATTGCTTCTTCTCTTACTGAAATTACATCAATCCCAGCGAAACTACCATGTCAAAGTTAACCTCTCTCACTCTTGCCGATCTTGAAAGTGTTGCACCCAATAGGCCACCGAGACTCATTAACGGGGATAATTTCGAGGATTGGAAGAGATGTCTCAAAGCTTTCTTCTATTACATTGACCACAACCCATGGGATTCAATCATTTCTGGTCCTCACATACCAACTGTCACTGTTGGTGATGTTGTCTCTCAAAATAAGGACTCGTCTACTTTTACTGAAAAGGATCTGAAGCCGATCGATCGTGACCACGAATCTTTTGGCGCATTAACTCTATGTCTGGCACCAGACATCTACAATCGATTTGCGAAGCATAAAAATGCTAAGTACCTTTATGATGCCCTATGTGAGTTCTATGACGGTAACGATGAACTGGTAAAGGATAAGAGCATTCAAGCAGAGAAGGAATTCAATTCCTTTGTTGGATACAAGAATGAGAGTTTGACAGATCTCACAAATCGCTTCTTTACAGTTTCAAGCACCTTAAAGAAATACAATGAAAAACTTTCCAATAGTGAACAAGTTAACAGGATACTAGACTCTCTCCCACCTCAGTGGAGCCTTCAGGTGAGAATGCTAAAGAAAGAAATAGGGTTCACAGATTACAAGCTAATGGATATTATCAATAAGCTTAAATCTTTTGAGTTGGATATGAAGAGACGGGAATATAACCAGACCATGATGCCTAAATCTGGTTTCACTCAAAATGCTGCTTTACTATCATCCGTTGCAAGCTCTCTAATACAGACTTCAACTCAAGGAGGGATTAATACAAGTAATTTTTCAGGAGGAAACGTTAGTGTTGGAAGAGATCAAGCTAATTCTAAGGTAAATGTTGAACCTTCAGTTCCATCAGAAACAATGGCTCTTTTTGGAATGTTTGTTCAAAGCTATAAAGCACTTGTAGCTGGAGAGTTGAAAGGAAAAGGAATGACAATGGAGGATATGTATCTGGTGGACCCTGATGATATAGAAGAAACTGACATTCAGTGGCAAATGGCAATGTTAACTCTTAGAGCTCGGAGATTTATGGAGCGCACCGGACGAAAGAATTTCGGAGGCCAAACTTCTAATTCAAAACTGGGATTTGATAAGTCCAAACTGAGATGCTTCAACTGTAAACAATTAGAGCATTTTAAACGTTAATGCCTGTCACCAATTGTCACCAATTCCAGTAATTCAGGAGCTCCACGATTAACCATTGAGAGGGAAAAGGAAGATATGAATCACAAAAAGGAGACTGCCTTGATTTCTAACTTCGATTGGAGTGCAGAGGTTGAAGAGACAAGGACTGAGATTAATCATGCATTGGTGGCTGAGTTTGTTAAAGGGAAGGGGAAGGCAGAAAGTAAAGATGAATTTGATCCTTTCAAGGAACTCAGAGAGGAGCCTGAGTTGTCTGTGAAAGAGAAAGAAAAGAAGGATGAGAGAATGAGTGAATGTAAATCTGAAGGACTAAAGCAGGAAGGAAGTTTGTCCACTGAGCAAGGAAAGGAATATGATGATGCTACTATCACTGTTGAAGAATGCAAGTCAAGTACTCTGGTGTGTCAATGTGAAAAGGCCTTAGCAGCAGAAAAGGTGGTGATGGGACTTCCATATAAGGTAATTCAGGATATGTGTTCATCTGCTTGTAAGATAAGATTATTTGGGATTTATAAAGCTAATCGGTTATTAATTGATAATGAAAAAGATTTAAAAAGAATTAATAAGGAACTTAAAATCAATGAATCAAAATATTTTGTTAAATTAAATGAGGCATTAAAAGAAAACGATCACTTAAAACGAATTATTCTGGAAAGAAATGTTGAGATTAACACTTTGACTGAAAGAGTTGCTCTTGCTAAATTTGAAACAAGCAAACTTCAGTCATAGTTAGACAAATGGACCATATCAGGAGTGAAACATGATGATTTATGTAAATCTCAATGGGGAGCTAGGATTAAAACGGGATTAGGATATGAAAATGTAAAAGTTTATCCTCCGCCTAGTACATATTGTTATTCTCCTATGCTTGTTCCTCATCCTTCTAATGATTTAATCAAAACAGATACTAACAGTATGTATGCAGGTTTAGAGGGTGTTAATCTTAAGCACGTTCGTGAGGACTACGACTATGGACCAACTAGTGGGCTTGGATGCACTAGTACTAGTACACCTGATTTTCAGCAGTCTATTTTAAATCATAAGTCTAGTTTAAATTCTATCTTTGTTTCTAGTACACCTGTAACAGACACTGTCGTTTCATGTTCTCATGATGTTTCTAGTTCATCTTTAAATTCTGTACATTGTGGTGATGCTTTTTGTTCTGATTATGATAATGGTGCAACTGATCTCACTACAAAGACTAGCAAGAGACTTAAAACTAATTGTTTTGATAAATTCTTTTCTCATCCTACTCCATCTTTTACTCCAAAGAATATTTCTTTATCAAATGAAAGAATTGTAACTTCATCTGAAGCTAGCACAAGTGGTACTAGTTCTACTTGTACTTCAGATGATCATTCATCTACTTTTGTAAATAATAATTCTTGTTCAAATAAACTCCGACCTCGTGGCATGTATGATACATATAGTGACATTGATTCTAGTGTGTCTGAATGTGATGAGAAAATTCACATTGATCATACTCCTATCTCATCACATCACAGACCTAGACACAAACCACACTGTTTCAGGTGTGGTCAAGAGGATCATCTTGTCAAGGATTGTCCTACACTACTTCATGGTCATGTAAATAGTAACTTTTTTGGAAATAAATTAACAAAATTAGTTAATAATTTCTTTTGTAAGAAATCTACTTCTTCTAAAGCTAAAATTGTTCAAACTTGGGTTCCTATTTCACCTGGTTAATCTGTTCTTTAGTTGATTACAGGAGTCATCCACTAAGATTGTAAAAAGCGTATGGCATGTAGATATGGATGCTCCAGACATATGACCGGGTTGAAAGATTTGCTGACCAATTATCGAATTATAAATGGAGGATATGTTGCTTTTGCTGGTGACAAAATAGGTGGAAAGATGATTGGTCAAGGAGAAGTTTCCGATGGTTCCTTAACTTTGGAGAAAGTCAACTATGTCCCTGAGCTTGCGTTTAATCTCTTGAGTGTCTCTCATATCTGCGATAAAGACATTCCAGTCTTGTTTAAATCCGATGAATTTCTATTTTTAAAATCAGAGATTGATATTCCAGAAGATTTGGTTCTTATGCGTGCTCCGAGAAAGAATGATACATATCTTCTTGATATGAACTCATGGGAGTCAAAGTCACTGCAACCTGTCTTCTTTCAAAGGCTTCAACCTTTGAGTCTCTGTTATGGCATCGCCGATTGGGCCACGTTAATCTTAAAATAATAAACAAATTAGTCAAAAACAATCTTGTTAAAGGACTTCCTTTAAAAGATTTTTCTATGAACGAAAAATGTATGGCTTGTGCCAAGGGCAAACAACATAAGAAACCACATAAGCCCAAACTTGAAAATAGCATAACTTGTCCTCTCGAGTTGTTACATACTAATTTGTTTGGCTCAATCAGTGTTAAATCAATTGCTAAAAAATTCTTCTATCTTGTTGTTACAGATAATTTCTCAAGATATTCATGGGTGAGATTTATTGCTCACAAGGGAGAGGTTGCTGAGGAATTGCAGAAGTTAATACTTTCAATCGAGACAATAAGCAAGAGAAAGGTTCTAGCGATGAGAAGTGACAACAGTACAAAATTCAAAAATCATATCCTTGATTCGTTCTGTGCTCAAAAGGGAATTGTGAGACAATTTAGTGTTGCAAGGATGCCTCAACAGAATGGTGTAGCTGAACGAAAGAATCGCACCCTTATTGAAGCCGCCCGTACAATGTTGATAGAATCATCGTTACCCATTATCTTTTGGGTTGAGGCGGTAAATTGTGCTTCATACGTTCTAAACCGTGTGTTGATAGTCAAGGACAAAATGAAGACGCCTTATGAACTTTTTTATAAACGAAAACCTTTAATTGACTTCTTTCGGCCATTTGGTTGTTCATGCACTCTTCTGAATACTCAATCCCAAAAGAAAAAGTTTGGTGTCGTGTCTAATGAGTGTTACTTTGTCGGTTATTCTTCTTCTTAAAAGGCTTATCGGGTATATAACAAGAGAACGCGTATCGTTCAAGAGTCGTTCTATGTTGATTGGCAAGAGTCTAACTCTTCTAATGTTCGATCTGAACCAGCATGGTTCTTTGACTCAGATACTGTGTTTAATTCTTTTAATCTTCTAGTTTTCGATGATGATGCTTCCATCTCAAATGTTCAAACAAATATTATTTCCTCAACCCCATCTCCTGTCCATTCCACCTCTTAAGCAAATGATGCCACGTCAGTTGATGTTGGATCATCTTCTCCATCATTTGATCTTTCATCGACACATGTTTCTACATCTCTTCCTTCATCACCAACTTCTATCCCACCATAACTTGTTCCATCTCTCTCACCCTCTTCTACTCATTCACAATCTGTTAGCGAAACATCTCCAAACATCTTGCTTTCATCAACAGATTTCAAAACTTTGAAAGATCATCCTCATGATAATATTATTGGATCTATCACTGATGGTGTACGGACGCAGAGTCAATCTGGTTTGATTAATATTTGTCTCTTATCTTGCTTTATCTCTCAATCTGTCCTGAAAAATGTGCATGCAGCTCTCCAGGATCCTTGCTAGGTGGAATCAATGCAATAGGAGCTTCAACAATTCAGAAAACTCAAAGTATGGACTTTGGTTGACTTGCCTCCAAACAAATGCCCAATTGGTACAAAATGGGTTTTTAAGAACAAACCAGATGATCGTGGTGTTGTGGTGCATAACAAATCAAGATTGGTTGTGCAAGGATTTGCTCAAGAAGAAAGGATTTATTATACTGAAGTTTTTGCTCCCGTCGCTTGTCTTGAAGCAATAAGGATTTTTCTCGCTCATGCTGCTCATAAACAGTTCAAGGTCTATCAGATGGATGTCAAGTGTGCTTTCCTTTACGGAGACATTGATGAGAACATATATGTGTGTCAACCACCAGGTTTTAAGGATCCTGATTTTCAAGATAAAGTTTTTAAGCTTGACAAGTCTCTTTATGGTCTTCATCAGGCACCTAGGATATGGTATGAGACCCTAACACAATACCTCTTAAGCAATGGTTTCTCTCGTGGCACCATCGATATGACTCTATTCAAGAAAGAAGTGAATGGTGAAATGTTGATTGTCCAAGTTTATGTCGACGATATTATTTTTGGCTCCACCAATTCACAATTATGTCGGGAGTTCGAATAGGTGATGCGTAATCGGTTTTAAATGAGTATGATGGGAGAAATGTGTTTTTTTCTTGGATTACAAGTAGAACAAAAGCCAGAAGGCATTCTCATTCATCTAGAGAAGTATGTTAAAGAAATTTTGAAGAAATTCAAGATGGATGACGCGTCTCCTGAAATGACTCTCTTTACTGCTCAAACGTGCCTCACTCCTGATGAGAACGGGAAACCTGTTGATCCTCATCTTTACAGATCTATGATCAGTTCCCTTATGTATCTTACAGCAAGTCATCCTGATATAACTTTTGCTGTAGGATATTGTGCTCGTTACCAGTCGGCTCCAAAAGAGTCTCATGAAAAAGCCGTCAAGAGAATTTTTCGTTATCTCAAAGGCTCCTCTTATTTAGGTCTTTGGTATCCCTATGGTGGGAATTTTGATTTACATGCTTATTCTGACAATGATTCTAATGGTTGCAGGTTAAACAAGAAATCGGTGACTGGAGGATGTCAATACCTGGGCAATTGTCTGGTTTCATGGCAAAGCAAGAAATAGACCACTGTTTTTCTCTCTATAGGGGAAGCAGAATACATTGCTGCCTCTAGTTGTTGTTCACTAGTTCTTTGGATACAACACCAGATGATTGATTATGGAATCAATTTTCTCCACACACTGTTGTTTTATGACAACGAAGCCGCCATCGGGATTGCTAAAAAACCTATTCATCATTCTCGAACCAAGCACATTGAAACACAGATTCATGCAATTCGTGATGCACAGGAAAAGGGTTTTATCGATATTATTCCCACTGATACTAAAAATCAAAAGGGAGATCTTTTCATAAAAACATTTGATAAACCTTGCTTTTATGAATTGATCTCTATGCTAGGGCTAATATCTTTTTAAACCTCTTCTCTTTTCTTTTATCTTTGTAAAAATAAAGAGTTTTTTCTAAAAATAAAATTCTAGGGGAGTGTATATAGGTTCTACATAAAAAAAACTGGGAACTTTACTTGAGATGACGAGAAATGATTGTATATCTTCAAGATATGCTCGTTTATGCATGACTGACATTTAAAATGAGAAATAATAGTAACTGATGTTGCTCTCTAATTTACATCTTATTTTTAAATTGCAAGTAAAAGAAAATCAAACAGATTCATTTATGATATGCGTGGTAGGCTCAGCCTGAAGAATAAAATAGACAGCAGCAAAATGATTTAAATTGAAATTTATGCTTAAGGATGTCTGGGTTAACGCAATCATTTTGGCTTGCACGAAAACTGAGTCCCGACAAAAATTGGATTGAGAATTGATCTTTCACCCACCATGATACAAGTCTTATAAACCATATCTTTGAATCATGTCTGTGTATTTATGTGTCTTGTACTTGTGCTTATCTCCTCTGCTGTACGGTAGTACTGACCTGGAGTGATGATCTCCTCTACTGTACGGTAGTATTGACCTGGAGCTTTCATCGGTACATGATTAAATGGTCATCTCCTTTGTTATACGTGAGTATAGACTTGGAGCTCTCATCATCTTGATCTAAGTTGTGTCAAATCATCTAAATGATATATTCATCACAGAATGCAATATTCTGTTGATAATCACTTACACTCTAATGCACAAGCCTTGTTCTATAAAGATCGTATCAAAATTCAAGAAATCCTGAGGTTGGGTGAGGGTTTTTGCCAAATGATTGTGGGATCCTAACGTTCTAAAGCATCTAATCGAACCTTAACGAATCATATGCTGTTTGTTGAAAAAGATAAGGCATGGGTTTAAATGGACAAACATATCAGCAATCGTTATTGATATGTTTGAGAATTTCAAAATTCCTTCAAAGGATGTGATTAGATTTAGTTATCGGTATGATCTCATTGCTTGTCGATGATTAAAGTCATCTTTGTGCTAATATACATCTTGAGGATATGATCTCTAATTGATTTAGATCTCTGTTTATTATTATATATTAAAAAAAAGCAAAACTATACTCTCGCTATTTATTTCGCAAGATGAAATTGCAAATTCGCTCAGCATTCTCATTCTGTGCGATGTCATTTTTGATCTATGTATCGCTTGGCGACATTGCAGCTTCGCTTGGCGAAACTATAGTTTCGCTACCTACGAAACTATATGCTATTTAAGTCAGTTTGCAAAATTAATTTCTCACTTTCGCACCATTGAACTGTTAGGTCTTTAGGGTTGTTCCGTGACATCCTCTTGCGTTTCTGTGATTCTATGATTTTGATATCGATTGTTTGTTGATTCACACTCGCAAGTGAGTTTCGAACTCAGGACCGTCATTTAATCTTGTTTATAATATCACATTGTGAGTTTATTTGATCGAGACTCTTCGGTACCTTCGTTGTTCTTCCAGTAAAATTATCGATAGTCCAGCGAAACTGAACGAAAGTTCTTGAATCATCAGCGAAACTGTAAGGTTATGTTGTCCGAGCGAACGTAACAGTTTCGCTGACTATTTTTTATTTTCGCTGACTATTTTTCAGTTTCGCTATGGCGAAACTATTGTTTCGGCTTGTCGAATCTACCTCACTGTTTGAGCGAAACTGATGTGATCTTGCTGGCGAAACTATACTTTCGCCAGCCGAAATTAAATCTCATCCTGCGAAACTATAGTTTCGACCAGCGAATTTAATTTTTCTTTATTTTTATATTATTATTCTTTTCTTATTTTTTATTTATTATTATTTTATTACTTTATTTTTAATATATTTCTTTTGTATTTCAGGTTTAAATGGCTAATCTAAAGTTCGATGAGAGAAACAACATCACCGCCATTCTGGATGATACACATCCTAAAGCAGCAGGGTTTAGAGATTGTATTCGGTGGCTGCAAAGATCCCCTGTAGCTTATGCTATCTCTTATTCTACCACCATATATGATATACACATCAGAATCTTTTGGAGATCTGCTGAGTATGATACGAGAGGTGTTGGTCCATTTGATCGGTTTTCAGTGCAGAAGAATGCTTGAATCGTTCAATACCAAACACACACCACAAACACTAAGAGATGAAGATCAAAATAACACCAAAAAAGCTTTCAAATAAGGTTTTAATGATGAACAATATTGAATGAAATAAAATAAGCTCAATGTATTCAGAAAGAACAAGCTTACAATAGCCTCTTGCAACAGTAATACACGATTAGGGTTTTTGCAAGGATAGCCAACAATTAGACAAAATAAATCTATATATAGCTGTCATAGTTTCGCATATAGTTTCGCTGGTGGCAAAACTGTACTAGCGAAATTGTAATTTCGCCCGGCAGAAACTAACAGTTTCGTCGGGAGAACATCTAGATGACTGTGAGCGAAACTATAGTTTCGCTCACAGTTTCGCTAGACAGCAAAATATATAGATTTAAACTAAACAAACATACAAAGGAAACTAACATAGATCCTATTACAAATAAAGATAAACAAACACTAATCTAATGGTGAGTCCAACCTATCTTGATTTTCAATACTCCCACTAGGTTGGATCTCACCCATTCGCTCCATTTATATTAAAGTAGACAATGAAGAAATACAATTTCGACAGACAAAACATATAGTTTCGGCAAGACATGTAGATAGATTCGACCGGGCAAAACAACAGTTTCGCTAGGCGAAACTGAATTTTTCTTGACGAAACTGTTAGGTTCGCTCGGGCAGCATAACCACACAGTTTCACTATATCATAGGAACTTTCGTTCAGTTTCGCTGGAAGATGGGGTAGTTTCGCAGAATGAACTGCGAGACTACCCAATCGACATAATCCAATCCGGTCAAATGTGGGAAAGATTAGCCTATGAAAACTAATGTTCTGAGTTCGAAACTCACATTAGAAGTCCAAAATCGAGTGAAAATGCAACAGAACAAGACAGAGACGGAGATTTGAGACAAAAGTCTATGAAAAACCCTAACAGTACTTAGTTTCGACGAAATTGAATTTTTTGCGAAAGTGAGTGATTTGATTCGAAACTATGTTTATGTACATAGGAGTTTCGCAGGGGAATAAAATTATAGTTTCGACTAAGCGAAACTATAGTTTCGGCGAGGCGAAACTATAGTTTCTGCAAGGTGAAACTATAATTTCTGCCTAGCGAAATAGTAGATTCGTCTCAACACAGAAGTGTTAGCGAATCTGCTATTTCCCTAAACAGAGCTGCAATTTCGCTATGCGAAATTGTAGTTTCGCAGATATTTTTAAGAAACTCTAATTAAAAAATAAAATAAAATTAAAATTAAAAAAAATAAAAATAAAATTATAATTATAATTATAATTAATAGTAATAAATAAAATAAAAAAAATTGCCTTTTGAAAACTTTATTGCCCCACGATATCAATACTCATATATAAAAATAAAATAAGACTAAATTTAAGAATAAATGGTAGGAAGGGTATGGTGTCATGTTTTTCTCGAAGTTTTTCAGAGGATCATGACTTAGCGAGATTGCTGATATGTTTGTCCGCTTAAACCCATTCCCTGTTCTTTTCAACTCATGATCTGCAACTGTTTATCATGTTCTGGATTGTCTTAGTAACTCAGCAACTTGGTCCTCACTGATATTTGATAAAGAACTAGTCTCGTCCTCAAGGTTTATTGAGCATAATCATTGATTTTGCCTGATCACTATACTGAAACTACTTAATGCAACCATAATGTCTGGCATATATACATATGGGACACTATAA
>BJCO01820988.1:0-10785 GCA_018326465.1 Flaveria floridana | reverse complement strand
AAACATGAACACACTAACTACAGGACTCAGATCAAAGATTTAATTTCCAAACTGACTGAAGCTCAAGCTAAGCTAGTAATAGCTGAGGCTCAAGCACAGAAGTATGTCACTGAGGAACATAACTTCAAGACCATTCTTGCATCATCCTCCCACTCTAAGGATTGCTACCAAAACAAGAAAGGATTGGGAACCAATGAAATTGCTCCACCACACTCATTTAGGTCTATATGAAAACCAAGGTATGGTACTGAAGAGCAAGAGGTTCAATCTGTTGACCCTCAGCCATTTGAGTGGAAGGATGATTCAACCACTACTGAGAAGGGTAAGATAGAAGATCTGACCCACACTGCTAAAACTTAACCCCTGCCCACCAAAGAGAGAAAAAGAAGAGCAAAGGCAGCAAGGAGAACTGCTAAGAAGGTAGCAGAGTCAAAGTTGAAGATAGACCCCAGGAAAAAGGGTGTTTTCCTCTTAGTAGGATTCCAGGTAGTGGTAAATCCTAACTCTGAAGATTTGAGTAATACCAACTCACTTTCTCAGAAAAGAGATCAAAAGCTAAAGGAAAAAGATGGTCAGATTGTGAAATGCAAGAAACAACAACCATCTATTCCCAACAAATAGAAGGTTGAATGCATATTTTCTAGCTTACAAAATCATATGGCCAAACATTATTACCATAATCCTGCAAGCACTCACTATGCATGTCAAACCAAGAAGGAAGGAGCCAAGGAGGACTTTACATTTGGACCATTTCAAGTGTCCCAAGTGAAAAGGAAAGGAAAATTTGTCTCTGAATCCAAGCTACTCTCGGAAGATAACTCTTCCGAAGGGAAAATGGCTTCGGAAGACAAGTTGAAAATTTATAAGTCTTCTTCCGTCGTAAAATTGTCCTCGAAAGCAAGTTCTTCCAAAGGCAAAGGAGCTTTGAAAGCAAAACAAAGAAACAAAAACCTTTCCCTGAAATCTTCTGAGAAGAAAACTCCTTCGGAAGAAAAGGTGGTATGACTTCTTCCGAGTAAAAAGAAGCCTCGGAAGCAAATCTGGCTACTCAAGCCTGCTCTAGCTCACCAACGTTGGTCAACCACAGGATGGAGTAGAAGATCAAACATGATGCCGTAGCCCAATCCTCTTCTTTAAACAGTAAAGCTGGACCATCATGCATTCATTTTGGTTCAATTACTTCTGAAATGGAACAACCCAAGGCCAACGAGGCTTGGGTTTTGAACAAAAACTAACTCTTTCATCTTATGTGCAGGGACATCCACATACAAAAATGGCAATTTTTGGATCGTGGATAGTGGATGCTCAAAGCACATGACTAGAAACAAGGCTCTCCTACAATAATTTGAGCATTTTGATGGAGGACATGTGCAGTATGGAGGTGAAGCCGGAGGATACATATTAGGTAGAGGTTGTGTATAAAATGGTAAGCTAAAATTTGATAAAGTTAACTTTGTCAAACAGCTTGAACATAATTTACTTAGTGTTTCTCAATTCTGTGATCAAAAGCACCAGATGTTTTTCACAGAATATGAGTGCATCATTCTCAAACCTGGGATGATAATTCCTCAATAATTAGTGCTTCTTAGATCTCCCAGGAGAGGGAATATTTATAAGCTAGACATGAATAATGCTTCTCCTTTGGGTGAAGTATCATGCTTTCTTTCCAAAGCAAATGGTGATGAGTCCACTCTATGGCATAAGAGAATGTGCCATGTCAACTTCAAGACCATGAAAAAGTTGGTCAAGAATGATTTGGTACATGGTGTGCCAAAGAAGGAATTTATTTGTAGGGATAATTGTGTTGCTTGCCTGAAAGAAAAGCAACACAAAGTATCTCATAAATCCAAAGAAGTGAATTCTATCACCACTCCAATATACATGTTACACATGGATCTTTTTGGTCCTACAAGTATAATGAGCTTTAGAAGAAAATCATACTGCCTTGTGATCGTTGATGATTTTACTAGGTATACATGGGTTTTCTTTTTAAGAAATAAGGATGAAACTGCTAAAACTCTAAAGTATTTTATTCTTAAAACTAAAGACCAGATAGATCATAAGGTAAAATATTAAAAAGTGACCAAGGGACTGAATTCAAGAATCAAGTTCTTGACTCATTCCGTTATTCTAAAGGAATCACCAGACAATATAGTGCTCCTAGAACTCCTCAACAGAATGGTGTTACTGAGAGGAGAAATAGGACTCTTATTAAGGCTGCTAGGACTATATTAGCTGATTCAAATCTGCCTCTAACATTATGGGCAGAGGCAGTTAGCACTGCATGCTATGTGAAGAACAAAGTTCTTATATTTAAGCCCCATGGAAAACCCCTTATGAGCTATGTAACAAGAGACCACCTTTGATAGGCTTTCTTAGGTATTTTGATAGCAGGTGTACCATACTTCACACAAAGGACAATTTAGCAAAATTTGATAAAAAGTCAGATGATGCTATCTTTGTTGGATACTCTTAGGTATTTTGATAGCAGGTGTACCAATGCTTATGGAGTATACAACATTAAGAACCAATAATTTAAGGAATCATCCAATATTGTTATGAATGAGCACACTCCTTGTGTTAAGGGGAATGGCCCAGAATATATATTTAACTTAGAATTGTTTCCTAACTATTCTAAACCTTCCTGTGAGACTGTTGTAGCTGGAACAGGTGGACACATAGATCCTTATGAAGATCAAATGTTTGAGTTGCCAAGAGCTCTTCTAAGATCTCCAGGCACACATAAAGGTCAAGCTCCCATAGCTGGTAATCTAAAGAGTCTAACCATCTCAAGAACCAATGGAGCATTAATAAGTTGTCAGTCACATGAGCCCTAATCTTCACCAACATACAACTTCAGAAATCAACACCAAGCTAATAAAGGTAGTGACTTGGAGGAACCGGAAACTGTTGATCCTGCCTCACAACAACTCATGACTGATGTTGTAACACATTCATTAAATCAGTCCTCATTGAATGAATATGAAATAGCAGCTGGTGGTGATGTTCACAATCCTACGCAAAACATCTCTAACCTGGCTCTATCTCTGCAACTAGATGTGATTCCTAGGATCAGGATCCATAACATCCATCCAGCTAAGAACATCATTGGGATTGTCATAGAGGGAGTAAAAACAAGAAGTCAAACCCATCAAGGGAATGTCTGCTTGTACTCATGCTTCCTCTCTCAAATTGAGCCAAAGAAAGTGGAAGACGCATTAAAGGATAGCAATTGGGTTGAAGCAATGCAAGAGGAGTTGCTTCAATTCAAGAGGCAAAGGTATGGAACTTATGTCCTCTACCAAACGGCTAAGTCCCTATAGGTACCAAATGGGTGTTTAGGAACAAAAAGGATGACAGAGGTTTGATTATCAAGAACAAGGCCAGACTTGTTGTTCAAGGATACACACAAAAGGAAGGAATTGACTATAGAGATGTCTTTGCACCTATTGTAAGACTTGAGGCTGTTAGGATTTTCTTTGCTTTTGCAGCATCCAAGAACTTTACTGTCAACCAACTTGACGTGAAATGTGCATTCCTGTATGCGGATATTGATAGGAAAGTCTATGTGTTCCAGCCACCTGGATTTGAAGACCCGCAGCATCCTAACTATGTGTGCAAACTGGACAAGGCACTCTACGGCTAATATCAAGCAGCTAGGCTGTGGTATGAGACTTTGTCTCAATTTCTTCCCAAGAATGGCTATACCACAGGCACCACAGACAAGACATTTTTCATTAAGAAAACTGGTAAGGACAAGTTGCTTGTACAAGTCTATGTGGATGATATCATATTTGGTTCCTCAAATGACCAAATATGTAAGGACTTTGAGAACACCATGAGGAAGAAGTTTGAAATTAGTTCAATGGGCAAGATGACTTCTTCCTTGGAATTCAAGTAAAGCAGATGAATGAAGAGATTTTCATTAGTCAATCTAAGTATGTTAAAAACATCTTAAACAGATTTGAGATGAAATATTGTAAGCCATCCAGGACACCTATAGCCAGAAATCACAATCTGTCCTGACTTTGAGGGGGAGGATACTGATCAACATAGTACAGGGCAATTATTGGGTCTCTAATGTACTTGACTACAAGTACGCCTGATATCATGTTTGCAACTTGCATTTGTGTAAGATATCAGGCTGCTCCAAAGGTATCCTACCTGGTTGCTGTTAAAAGAATCATTAGATACCTCAAAGGAGCTCCCAAACTAGGACTCTTGTATAGCTAGGTATCCTACCTAGCTATACTGACAGTGACTATAGAGGCTGCAACATTAACAAGAAATCAATATCAGGAGGATGTCAATTTCTTGGTGGAAAGATTATTTCATAGCAGTGCAAGAAGCAATCCTGTGTGTTTACATCAACTGCTGAGGCTGAATACATTACTGCTGCAAGCTGTTGTGCTCAACTGTTGTGGATTCAAAATCAGATGATAGACTATGGATTCAACTTCATGGAGACTCCTATCCACATAGACAACAAAAGTGCTATTTCAATCACAGAGAATCCTGTGAAGCACTAGAAGACCAAGCATGTTAACATCAGGTATCATTTCATTCGAGATATTCATGAGAAGAGTCTCAAAACTTGTTAAGGTTGATACAAATGAACAACATGCTAACCTGTTAACAAAAGCACTTTATGAACAAATATTTAAATATTCAATTACAGCTATTGGGATTATCAACCTTGATTGAATCTCTTTTGAAAACCTTTTTAAATATGCCATGGCCTTTTTGTCTATTGATTACAATCTAAGCTCTGTTATAGAAGTATTCTTCACAAAACTGAATAAGTTTCGAAGAGAAATTTAGCTACGGAAGAATTTCTCTCAGTCTTCCACAGATAAATTCTTCCAAGTGTTTCTCCTTCCGCGTAAGTTTTTGCCTTCGGAAGACTTTTGATCAAGTATCAAAATTCTCTTCCGAAGCTCTTTAACTTATGTTCTCGGAAGAAATCTTACTTTCGGAAGCAAATATGTCTGAGGACATCATGTACCTTTGGGAGAAAAGATTTGCTTCGGAAGAAACACTTTGAGGAATTCACAAGTGTTTGTCCTCGGAAGAAATTTAACCCTTGGAAGAAAATTTACTGTAACTGAAACATTTTCAGGCCACACTGTAAAAAGTGAAATTTTGTCAGCAAAGAGAAATGATGTTGGATTACTTAAATGGATTAATCTTGCCGCCTAAATCTTATCATAAATCTATACTGTCTTTTCACATCTTTTCACCCTATCCGATAAGATTTTACTCCATTTATACATAATCTCTGACTATCTTTCCTTTATTACCGTTACAAAATACCCACCTTTTAGAGAAAAACCCTCCCAAGAATCCCCAATCCACATCATCTTCTTCCACTCCTTTAGTCAACCAAATTTCTGAAACAATGGCTCTTAATCCCTAACATAATCAGGTCGTGCTCCTTGATTCCACCAAGGATGCCGACTATGCCCCAATCATCCAATTTCTAAACCAGTCAACATATTTCACCGCCCTCACCGTAAACCCAACTGTTTATTCTAATCATATGGCCGAATTTTGGGCCAATGGTGGGAGTGAAATTCTGAATAATCAGTGGGTTATTCGGCCGATGATAAGCGGCCAAGAGCTGATCATCTCTGAAACTACCATTCTTGAGCATCTGGAGCTCCATGATGCTGGTGCTCCTATGGATTTCCCTAAGACAGACTTGGAATAATCTTACACTCAAATGGGCTATGGAGGAAATGTGCAGAGGTCGACTGTCTATAAATACAACTTGTCATTCAACTGGAAGTTCTTTCCGCACATTGTCCTCCATTGCCTATCAAACAAGTCTAGGGGTTGGGATCAAATCCCATATGATCTCGGGTGCCTGGTCATTGGAATGGTGAGGAACCGAAGGTTTTACTACTCCTAGTTTGTGCTAATGAACCTAATCAACAATCTAACTAGGGATTCTTTCTATATGTATCCCCGGTTCATCCAGCACTTCACAAAATATGAGTTGGATCATGACCAACTACATCTTGTGCAACCACCGTCGGTTCCTCACATTAAGCCTAGTGTCTTCAAGATTTTGAAGAAGGTTTCACCAAATTTCACTAGCAGGTTCACTGATCTGCCCTAACGTATGTTTGAGCCAATGGCTAATGGTAACATCCCTGCCAACCCAACAGGTGATGAGCCCCTACCAGACTCACCCATCATCCGTCTCCCCATACTGCTCACTTATCATAGACGTCCAAAACGAACCCTTGATCAACCTACTCTGATTGATCAAGTCCCCTTTCTTCAACAAAAAAAACTAGAGTGGAAACATGGAATCCCACTCAGTCTGAGGTCTTAACTTCCTCCCACATAGACTTCAATTTCATGGTTGAGTCTCCTCAGTCTCAACTAGACGAGCCCACTAACCAAGCGTTCAGCCCTCAGGTTGAGTCCTCGGTCTCAACCAGACGACCCTACTAACCAAGCCTTCAGCCCTCAGGTTGAGTCACAACACTCTCCTGAGAAGCCAAAAAGGGACACCCCCTCTTGGAATCCACTACTGGTACAGGGGAATCCTTAGGTGATGACCAAGGTCTCGGGTCATTAGATTTATTTGCTGAATCTTTCCTTGACCTTTTAACCCATCCTGATGAGACTATCATGCTGCAATAGAGCGGTGAATTTTTTCCTTCTCACCACTCTTTTGATGAATAGAGCTCTTTGAAGCCTCTGATTTTCAGCCCACATCAGGAAAAGTACTGAGGTGAGTCCCACAGATGTGAAGGGGTGAAAGGATCCACACATCTAGTTTGATCAATTAGATTTGATTCGTAGTGGAATAGTATAAGAATTAGACAAAATCAAGCAAGAACACAAATGATATATCAATGAAACAGTACTGTTATAGAGAGAGAAAGTATTTCTACAAAAAGAAATGTTTTCATTCAACACACGCTTCAGCCTTGTACAAATTAGGTCAACCTTCCTTTTATAAAGGAAGGTGACGTCAGCAGATGTCACTTGATAGTGACAACTAACCGTTATACAACAACTACTAAAAATAAACAAAACTACTGAAGATGTCTACAACAACTGACATCTTCTTACAACAAAAGCTAAGTATAAAATAACACTATAACTACTAAAGCTACAACGTCTGAAGAACATGCTCTTCAGACGTTTTACATTAACCAAACTACTTAAAGCAAACTACTGAAACTACAAAAGAAAACTACTGAAATAAAACTATCACAATAAATAAAGAGTACTACTTCAGCTGTTGTGACAACCTCTGAATACTTGAACTTCAGTTGTTATGATGTCTGTGGGACTTAAAGGTTTTTCTAATCTAGCTCATTGGTTCTTTTGGTCCAACAAACTCCCCCTAAACCAATGCAGCAAAAACCTTTAAGATTATTTGAGTCCCACTTATTAGGCAAAAAAGTTGTCTTTTTTTTCTGGATCAGCTCAAAATGACCAATATAAGCACAGGCATGGGAAGAGGTTTCAGTAGATCTGATTGGCAAAGGATGGATGGGAACTCTGTCTTGGGGAACTGGACACAGAGTTGTTACCCCATCCATGAAACCTACTTCCCTATAATGAGTCTGTAAGGCTCTCTCACATAGGCCTCTAAGAAGACAATTTGTTCTTCTTGTGTGAGTTCTTCAGCTCCTCCTTCAAAAAAGAACTCAGGCCCATAATACTCAGATAGATATCTGACCTGTTTCCCATTTCTTAACTCCACAGTTGTTATTTCTCTGTAAGCAAATTCATCAAGGTGATTACCCTCTAGTAACAACTAGAGCTCATTATGTCTAACTTCTTCAAGCCTCTTATAAATTTGCCCCTTTTTCACCATTTTGTTTTCTAACAGCTTTTGTGGGGGAAGATTGGCTTTATAGGCTCTCTTGAAGTCTTCTAGGATTTCCCAGGGTGATACTACAATGGCCAGCATGATCACTTCATCTACAATCTTCTTCACTTGGCCATTGTATCAATATGGAATATTTTTCTTGTGAATTCTGTGACTCACCCTGGGATCAGGCCAGATTCTTACTCTCTCCTTCTGATATTGAAAAGTGAACCTGAGAGCATAAAACCTCTGAGCCTGCTTCCTCATTGATAGAATCGATGAAGTGTGAGGGAAAATCTTTGCAACCAAACTCAATAACTGCTCATCATGTAGTTTATGCTGTTCTTCTTCTTCCAGCTTAACTTTTACCATTTGCCTCTGGATGTCAGGTGTGATTGTTGTTGGTTGACTCCTGGGCTCAGGCAACTTGATAACAGCTGAGATAGGCAGCCTGTCCTCCTCCTCATCTTCTTCTTCTTCTTCTTGAAGCCTCAACACCCTTCTCTTCCTCTTGGGTGCATCATCGGCAGTTTAAGTTGGTTTCCTGGGTAAAGGAGTTGGTTTTGTGGGTAGTGATGTTGGTTGTTTTGGTGTGGAAGATTGTACAGGCTGCTCTAGCATTTTTGTTGTAAGGGAGGCTTTGGACCACTTTTCTAGAACAGTCCTGCTCCCAGCACCAGCTTCATCAAGGGCTTCTATGAGTAAGCTTTTGGTGAATGCTTCAGACGAACAGATCTTGTTGATTATCTTCAAGATACTGTCCCTGGTCCATGATTTCATTTCAAGAACTGATCTTCCCAAATACTTTGCTATGAATCTAACCATAGCTTCCAGCCTTTCCCTTTCATTATCACTGTAACCAGCCCATCGATGTTCAATCTCCTGAATCTCCAACTTCCTGATCTCAGAGTCAAGCTTAGCAGTATCAAATCCTTGTCTGAATAGCTGATCAATGATTTTATCCATTGACCTGCTATGTTGCTCATCAGCTTCTTTAATCATTTCATCTAACTTCATCTCTTCAGGAGTCTTTTCACCACCCTTCTTCTTCTTGTATGTGACATGAAAGTCCTTTTCTTTTTCTGTCCCCTTCTCCATCTCCTTTCCCTTCTCTATCTCCTTCTCCTTATTCATCTCCTTCTCATTCTCCTTCTCTTTTCTCCTTTTCTTCTTCAACCCTCTTCCTTTTGACTACTTTCACTGACTTAGACTCCCCCTTTTTGGTTGCATTGGATTCAGGGGTTTGAATGTAAGAAAGTTTATTAGTCACTGCATCATCAACCAGGGTTTGTATGTTTGTGGAAAGCCTCTCATCAAGGGCTTGATGCACTATATCAGTGATGATGGGAGTGATGAGAGGCAGGGAAGTTTTAAAGATAGCAACCATTTGCTTAGAGGGGTTTTGTCCCTGAGAAATAGTACCAGAAGCAGAGGATGGTGGCTGAGTAGTTGGGAGTGCCTCTGTGTATGGGGGACCTTTACAAGAAGGTGCCATCTGTGGGTGAATGTGGGCATATATACTTAATTCTTGAGACATTTTGGCAATTAGTTCTTGTAGTCTACTTACCTCATCCTCAAGAATAGTGTTTTGGGCTAAAACATCATAGAAGAAGCCCAGGTCATCATCAGTGTTTGCTGAATCATCGGACCTCCTGATTATATCAGGATGAACATGTGCTGAGTGTAGATCAGTATTCACATGTGCCCCTTTTTCTTGGAACTGGGGACTTCCTGCCTCAGGATGATGTCCTTCATCAGCAGTTGCCTCTGGTGAGGTCTTAGAGATGATACCAACTTCAGCCTGTTCATGTGTTGAAGCAGGAGAAGTGGTAGCCTCACCAGAAGTTCTTATCTCCTCCTCTACACAGGGAGATAGAACATTGTAATCCCTGTGCTGTGGGTTCTCAGCAACACTATGATCCTCCCTCTCAGTGGTTGAGGTGCTCCCAGTTGTGATAGGTTCCTGGGGAGAGGGTGGAGTGTTAAGCTGAGTCAGCACCTTTGCAATTATAAGTGTTGGACTTTGTGGGGTGGTTGCAGTGGGAGATAGGTGTGAAGCAGATTGCACCTGGGGAGAGTGGTGCTCTTCAATGGTAACCTTCTCAAGTGAGAGAGGTTCTAGAAATGTGGCTTCCCCTGAAATGGTTGCTTCAGGATCCTTTTGAGAGGATTCCTGAGCGGCTGTGGTTGGTGGAGTCGCTAGAACAACTGGTGGATTACTACCAGTAGTTGCTTCCTGCTTTTGTGTTGCAGGGGCATCCACAGGGGACTCAACTCCCTGAGTAGCCTTTTTGGGCTTTGTAGTTTTTGGCTTGGTAGGGACTTTGGGTTTGGAGGATGAGGCTGTGGGTTCCCGCTGCTTGGGTTTTAGCAGCTTGGCAGCCTCTTTTAGGTGTGTGTCGGAGTTGTGCCTGGAGTATACTTCAGGCAAAACAGCCACAGCAGGGACTCCTAGGCCAACAAGGCCCTCAGCTTTTAATTGATTCTCAATTATGGCCATAAGAAACCTTGGATATAATATCCATCTGTTAGCCACAGGTTTCAAAGCCATATCTTTTAATTCCAAAAAGATAATTTCAGAAAAATTTAGATTTTGTTGTTCAAGGATAGAATACAATACCTGTTGCCACTTAGAAGACATTTGATCCCATGAGGAGGTCTTGGGGGCAAGGCAGACATTTACCATGTGAAAGATAAGGTGTTCAGGGTCATGAAAGTGCTTCTTCAAGATTGTTGTAGCACTTATGTTGCCTTCATATCCATGATGGGCGAAAGATAAGTCAGTTGTGCCCTTAGGATATTCAGTGACGAAGGTGGCATCATTCAGATTTAGGGTTTGTCGAATGATTTCAGAAGTGACGACCACCTTCTTTTGGTTGACAAACGACTAGAGAATGACCTCAGCATTATTCTCACCAGTTATGAGGGTGACGTTTGTCCAGAATTGT
>BJCO01820942.1:0-11421 GCA_018326465.1 Flaveria floridana | reverse complement strand
GGTTGATACAAGGGTACTAAATGAGCTTAAGCCTTGTAGTGAACATTTAAAACAACTCAAAATTATGTCATACAGGGGATTAGAGTTTCCAGAGTGGATTGGGGATCCATTGTTCCATCATTTGAAGCATGTGTCAATAATTGGCTGTAAAGGTTGTACAACTCTACCATCACTTGGGTAGCTATCATCACTTAGGGAGTTGTTTATTGAAGGCTTGGATAGGCTGGAAGTTGTGGGTTTGGAGTTACTTGGAACCGGTGGTGCATTTCCTTCACTTGAAATTTTAAGTTTTAAAGATATGTGTGGTTGGAAGAAATGGTTAGCCAATACCGCAGAAGTGTTTGCACGCCTGAAACAACTTCATATACAAGATTGCCCTATTTTGTTTGAAGTCACACTTGAAGGCCTACCTTCATTAGATGTTCTAAATATAAGAAGATGTGATAGCGGGGTGTTAAGAAAGCTGGTTGAAGTAGCATCAACAGTCACCAAGTTGAGCATAGAACAGATTTCAGGGCTTAATATTGTGGTGTGGAGAGATGTAATTAAGCATCTTAAGGCAGTTGAAGAATTAAGCATCTGGAATTGTAATGAAATAAGATACGTGTGGGAATCAGAAATGGATGCAAGTAAAGTTCTTGTGAAGTTAAAGATGTTGAAAGTGTATTCTTGTGATAATTTGGTGAGTTTAGGAGAGAGAGAGGATAAGGATAAGTGTAGGAGCAACCTCCTCACACCTCTTAAGACATTGTATGTATCTCATTGTAAGAACATGAAACATTGCAGTTGTCCAGATAGCACTGCGACTTTGAGTGTCTGGTCTTGTGATTCAATTACATCTATCTCATTGCCAACAGGTGGGCAGAAGCTTAAATCATTTTCCATTGGTTATTGTAATGAACTATTGGAAAGGGAGTGGGGAGGACAAAAGATGAACAACAACAGAAGCAGCAACATGCCAATGCTTGAAAGTGTATCTATATCCTCCTGGTGAAATCTGAAATCAATAGTTAATCTGAATTTCTTGGTTCACCTCACTGAATTGAGAATAAGTAATTGTAAAAATCTGGAGTCATTTCCTGACAAAGAGCTGCCTGATTTGACATCATTAAAGGAACTGGTAATAAATAATTGTCCAGGTATGGATGCTTGTTTCCCTCGTGGGTTTTGGCCTCCAAATTTACGTTCCTTAAAAATTGGGATGTTGAAGAAGCCTATCTCTGAGTGGGGCGAACAGAATTTTCCAAACTCACTTGTGGAACTAACCTTATACGGTGGTGAAGATGAAGTGATTAGTAGTTGTAGTCAGCTTTCTCATCTTCTTCCTTCATCTCTTACTTCTCTTGACATATGTGGATTTGAGAAATTGGAATCATTTTCAATTGGACTCCAACACCTCCAGTGTCTCTGTTTTTACATTTGCACTAATCTGAAGAAAGTGCTCCATCCCCAACATCTCACTTCCCTCCAACATCTCAGTTTTGATGAATGCCCAAGCATGACGGATCTACCACAAGTGATATTTCCTTCACTTTTGAGTTTAGAAATCTGGATAAATTGCCCAGAACTGAAAGAAAGATGCAGTGAAAGAGGCACTTATTGGCCCCTCATCTCTCATATCCCTCGTATCTACATAAACCCAGGTATCGATCCTTCTCTCTCAACATTAAAATGATTTATAATTAGGTGGTTTATTTTACATTTCTTTTTTTAAAATAGAAAAAAACAATTGTAAACACAATCTTAACACCTGGGCATGCTTACTCTTTTTTTTTCCTGCGTAAATATGATGAGAAGAAACAGTAATCTATGAATAAGTACAAATTTAAATGTAGTCTTCCACTTTAATACATTATTTAAATTAGTATTTTGTTTTTGATATTGAATTATGAGAATGCCAATTAGTGTTATGTTTTGTCTCAAGAATTTTTTTTTTAATTTTAAACCAATTACAACCTATTTAAAGTCGGACGAGCCAAGTGGATGGAATTTCTATCAATTTTTTCAATTTTAGCATCGTTGAACATGATCTTTCTACTTTAATAAAAAAGTAATTGTGGGTGACACTTGTAAGCACCACATTCATTTTCTTCAAACTGTTCCCGCTTCTCTCTCTTATTAAATAACTACAATAATTACTAATAATATTATTTATTCATTTTTACATTATAACTATTTTTTAATAAATTAAGAAACCTATCTTTTTATTAATGTTATTTCTATAAAAATAGTTTTTTTATAAAAAAGATTTTTTCTAAAAAATCAAACTATTTTTACGTAATACTTTAAAATTAGTTTTTTTAAAGAAAAAATTTCTTAAAAAATAATAATTAAAATAGGAAGTCACATAGTAAGGAAATTACTAAAAATGAAAATTTTATAAAACGTTATTTTGAAACAAAATGTTTACTTTATCTTTGAAAAAAAATTAAAAAGTTCATATTATTGTTTTATTACTTATACATAATTCCAATTATATCATGTCTTAGTATGTCGTTTTATAATTAACAATTTTATTCTATTAATATTTTATTTATTCAACCCGTGTAATACACAAGTTTACTAAAACTAGTGTTTATATAGAGCGAAATTGTTGGGAATAAAAGTCAAGCATATTAGTTTTTCTAATGCATGAAGCCCAACACTTCCTTTCACATTAATAGGATTTAAAGTTCAATTTTAGCATAGAAAAGCAACTTGTAAGAATTGATTCCATACTCACATGTTCAAGTCCTGTGTTGTATTATTGACAAGAAAGTCAGAGTCCATTTTGGATAACACCACATCTGATTCCTGTGTTTATGAGATCGTCTTCACTTTCTTTAGAGAGTATTATTGATTATTGATTTGTGTTTAGACTTTAGTGCATGTGTTGTCCAGTTCTCTCCTTTTATTATTTGGTAAACTAATTTTTTTGGATGAACGGCATATATTAAGTTACATTTTGCACCTTGTGACTCAATGGTGATTCCAGATGCATAAGATTTAGAAGATGAAGATGCAGAAGAGGATTCAGAATAAGTGTGAGCTTTGTGAAGGAACGCCACAACCCAATCGATCTTGAAGCAGAAAATTTAGAAGAGTGTTTTGGAAAACAAATAGAAAGTTTTTATGATTTAATGGGAAGACATAAGAGGAAGGTGAAAAGGGAAAACTGATTATCCAGGTAATATTTTGCTCACTATAATATAGTTACAGTTTACACTAATCTTATATTTTTATAAGTTTCAAAATAAGTAATATTTATGTTGAACTATTAGTTTCTGTGTTTTCCTTGTCGGAAATGGTTGTTAAAGTGGAACAATCAGCACTGGGAACAGTCGATCAATGTTTTACGATAATATGTTGTAGTTTAGTTATTTGAAAGTGCACACATATGATGGAATATTGTAATGCTACCATTAAAATTAGCTATTTGTTTACAACGTACTGGAAGTTTTCTTTTCGCTATAACCCGAGAAAGGAATAGTGGGATCAAGTTATTCTTACAAAAAAAAAGGAAAATGCCAGTTACTATCAGTATTTTGATTATATGTAAATTAACAATTTAATTTAAGAATCATCATTTAGCTTTGCCTTTAATTTGACAAGTTGATCTGAGAGAACTGAGCATGATTATATCCATGTGGCTAATTTGATGTTGCAGACTCGATTATGATGAGAAGCATTCTACACTTTCTACAATAGATTCGCAAAAAGTCACAACAGGGAGCAAAAGCCTACATTTGATTGGAAGATTATGTTGTTGGATTATTTTTTGTGTGAATACATATTAGTGATTTGTGTATCATTGTGGTAGTTGTGGTGATTTCTACCTTTGGGTATAAATGAACCAAATGACTTGCTTTGTATTTTGTTGGGTAATGAGTTAGATTGTAGAGTGTATTTTGTTGCTAATGGATCATATTGCAGGTTGTATTTTGTTGATAATGAGTCAGATTGCGGATTGTATTTTGTTGATAAAGGGTCAGATAGCAAACAATATTTTATTAGCAACAGATCTGATTGTACATTGTATTTTGTGGGTAAATGGATCAGATTGCATGTTGTATTTTGTGTGGATACATACTACTCTATTAGTGACTGGTGCATCACTGATATTATTGGTAAACCTTCTCTTACAAATTCTGGGTTGTCTCGGATTTTATGTTGTTGCTGATGGGTTAAGGGGTAAGGCTTTAAAAGAATTATCAGACTAAAGCCTTTTAATTTTTAATCAACACATAATGGATTAGCCAAGAAAGATCAAGTTGCATCCCTCTTTTATTTATCATCTTTTTTTTACTTTTAGTTTATTTTAATTATAAAATAAAGTTTTCTTCGTTTAAGTAACACAAACTAAGTTTTAACAGGATCTGAGGCACATGTCTGCAATTTGATACACTAGTAGGCTTGATTCTTAATTCTGAAATTGATGCACAAGCTTAAAATTTGATACACAATGTGACATTCATTTCACAAGCATAAAAAGACAAAGAAACAGTACAAGGTTGTAGAATAAGATGAACAATTTGAAGAGTTTGAGGCACCAAATCCATTCAGCATGAGGATCAAATTCCAGAAATTTCTGTTTATTGGAAAACTAGATGTTTCTTGAAATGCTCGTGATGCAAAAAGTGCCTCAAACAATGTAATAACAAAGCCATAAATTACATAGTAGAACCCAACTCAGTTGTTACAAAAAGATAAATAACAAAATGAAAAAAAACACCACCTCTAAAATCAATAAATCAACATGGATGAAACCTGCAGGATACAGAGTGGAGACTATTTGTTCTTGAGATAACTTTCAGCTACATCATACCCTGATGTGGTGTCCATCTTGTTTCGCAACTCAAACCACTTTCTCCAAAGCAAATTCTCTCACTAATCATCTCTAGTAAAGCGAAGTTGTTTTATGTTTAACAAACAAAAAAATGATTTTATAAAATCTGAGAAGTATTGATGATACATTTGCCATTGTTATACAGTATTGTTTCTACAGGGTCATTGTTTCGCAGATCCAAAAGTAGCTTGACATCAAGGATCCGGCAAAAAATTACAACAATGCCACCCACATACAAGCATCATGTTTCTCTCTGCAGCCTTTAATACATTATTTAATTAGTATTTTGTTTTTGATATTGAATTATAAGAATGCCAATTAATGTTATTTTTTTGTCTCACGAAAATTTTTTAAATTTTAAACCAATTACAACCTATTTAAAGTCGGACGGGCCAAGTGGATGGAATTTCTATCAATTTTAGCACCGTTGAACATGATCTTCCTACTTTAATAAAAATGTAAATATGGGTGACACTTGTAAGCACCACGTTCATTCTCTTCAAATTGTTCCCACTTCTCTCTTTTATTAAATAACTACAATAATTACTAATAATATTATTTATTCATTTTTACATTATAATTATTTTTTAATAAATTAAGAAAGCTATCTTTTTATTAATATTATTTCTATAAAAATAGGTTTTTATAAAAAGAATTTTTCTAAAAAATCAAACTATTTTTACGTAATATTTTAAAACTATTTTTTTAAAGAAAATTTTTCTTTAAAAAATAATAATTAAAATAGGAAGTCACAGTAAGAAATTTTTAAAAATGAAAATTTTATAAAACGTTATTTTGAAACAAAATGTTTACTTTATCTTTGAAAATAAAAAATTTAAAAAGCTCATATTATTGTTTTATTACTTATATTTATTACTTATACATAATTCCAATTATATCATGTCTTAGTATGTCATTTTATAATTAACAATTTTATTCTATTTAATATTTTATTTATTCAATCCGTGTACTACACGGGTTTACTAAAGCTAATTTTAATATATTAGCGAAATTGTTGGGAATAAAAGTCATACATATCAGTTTTTTCAATGCATGAAGCCAAACACTTCCTTTCACATTAATAGGATTTAAAGTTCAATTTTAGCATTGAAAAGCAACTTGTAAGAATTGATTCCATACTCACATCTTCAAGTCATGTGTTGTATTATTGGCAAGCAAGTCAGAGTCCATTTTGGATAACACCACATTAGATTCCTATGTTTATGATATCGTCTTCACTTTCTTTAGACAATATTATTGATTATTGATTTGTGTTTAGTGCATGTGTTGTCCAGTTCTCTCCTTTTATTATTTGGTAAACTGATTTTCTGGATGATCAGCTTATATTAATTTACATTTTGCACCTTGTGACTCAGTGGTGATTCTAGATGGAGAAGAGGATTCAGAATAAGTGTGAGCTTTGTGAAGGAACGCCATAACCCAATCGATCTTGAAGCAGAAAATTTAGAAAAGTGTTTTGGAAAACAAATAGAAAGATTTTATGATCAAATAGGAAGACATAAGAGGGTGGAGAAAAGGGAAAACTGATTATCAAGATAACATTTTACTCATTTTAATATAGTTACAATTTACACTAATCTTATGTTTTCATAAGTTTCAAAATAAGTAATATTTATGCTGAATTATTAGAACTGAGCATGATTATATCCATGTGGCTAATTTGATGTTGGAGACTCTATTATGATGAGAATCATTCTACACTTTCTACAATAGATTTGGCAAAATTCAAAGCAGGGAGCAAAAGCCTACATTTGATTGGAAGATTATGTTGTTGGATTATTTTTTGTGTGAATACATATTAGTGATTTGTGCATCATTGTGGTAGTTGTGGTGATTTCTACCTTCTGATATAAAAGAACCAATTGACTTACTTTGTATTTTGTTGGGTAATAAGTTAGATTGTAGAGTGTATTTTGTTGCTAATGGGTCATATTGCAGATTGTATTTTGTTGGTAGTGAGTCAAATTGCGGATTGTATTTTTTTAGACACAGGTCAGATAGCAAACAATATTTTATTAGTAACATATCCGATTGCATATGTATTTTGTGGGTAAACGGGTCAGATTGTAGATTGTATTTTGTGTGGATACATATTACTCTATTAGTGACTCGTGCATCAATGATGTTATTGGTAAACCTTCTGTTACAAATTCTGGGTTCCCTTGGATTTTATGTTATTGCTGATGGGTTAAGGGGTAAGTCATTAAAAAAATTATCAGACTAAACCTTTTAACTTTTATTCAACACATAATAGATTAGCCAAGAAAGATCAAGTTAGACCCTCTTCACTTTGTCACTTTTTTTTACTTTTAGTTCATTTTAATTATAAAATAAAGTTTTCTTCAATTCAGTAACACAAACTTAGTTTTAACAAGATCTGGTGCACATGTCTACAATTTGATACACTGGTCGGCTTGATGCTTAATTCTGAAACTGACACATAAGCTTAAAATTTGATACACAATGTGCCATTCATTTTACAAGCATAAAAAGACAATGAAACAGAACAAGGTTGTAGAATGTGTTAGGATCAATGAGCACGAACACACGAACACAATCACGAGAACAATAATCAAAAGCAATTAGCGAGACACGAGATTTATAGTGGTTCGGTTACGGTGTGTAACATACGTCCACTTGGGGCAACTAGGGTTTTCTTTTATTGAGGTGTTAAATGTTTAAAAGTACAATAGATATATTCATACTAACTAGACAAATTAGGGTTAACACTCTTTGCCTAAAATAGCAAACTGAGCTTTAGGGCAGTCGTCCCTTAATCTCCTAATTCTGTCTTCGGTTAATACCGGGCCCACCCGAGATGGGTCAGAGCTGTAACATCACGTAAATTTGGTTAATTAAAAAAATTAGCATCGTTATTCTTGTAAGGGCTTTTGTTGTCAAATACGAAACTCATGGGTTACTTATGTCTTTAATTCTTTAATTTGGAAGTTAATAATGTTAAATATTATATGATAAATAAATAATAATCATAATAACAATAATAACAATGATAATAATAATAATCATAATAATAATAAGAAAAATAATAATAATAATAATAATAATAATAATAAACAATATTCTAAATCTTGTAATAATATAAGTTTTATTATGTTAAAATTTGGAATTTAATTGTTTTCTACATAAAATAATAAAACTTTGAAACCTCAGGGGCTAAAGCTGTAAATTAATTCAAACTAATGCTTAAAGTTTGGTAGCAATCAAACAAGTCCCAAACCTTAGGGACTAAAACTGCAAAGCTATAAAATAGAGGGTAAAGGTTGAAATTGTTCCCTTTCAACTCCCTGTAAACCTCAATTCAAGATACACACACTCTAACAAACGAATCCCAAGCCCAGTTCATCGAAGGTTAGCCGAAGTAAAATCGAGACTAAAATCCTTAATTCGGTCTTAATCGGGTAAGGATGATACATCATTCCATATGATTTCATCTAGGGATCGAAAGCCCTAAGTCTTATCGGGTTGAATCATTCGGTTTCATCTTCAATTTTGGGATTTAACATACTAGGGTTCATGTGATTTGGGCGGGGTTTGTAACTGGTGTTTTTAAGATTCGGGAACCAAGTTAAACCGCGGCCATGGCCTTGGTTTACTGGTTACCCACTCACCCTCTCATACAGGAGGTCCCGGGTTCGAACCCGGGGAGCCTCACATATTTTTTTAGGCCTTTTTGGCCTTCAAATTAAATATTAAAAATTTCTAAAAGTTATGAAAGATAATTTTATAAACTGTGTTTATTTTAAAAACACTAGATTATCTTCTGTAATTTATTTATAAAAATATTCTTGTATTTCTATTCTAAAGTTAATATTAAAGATTGTAGAAGACTATATGAGGCTCGCCAAAACAACGAAAGTTGAATGAAGATGTTTGCTGATCAAGACGCGAAAGGAAGATGTCAAGCGAAAGTAGATGTCACGCGAGAAGGAGTCGCGCGAAAGGCTGATCCGCACGAAAAGCATGTGTCGCGCGAGAACTTATGTTTTTGTATAAATATGTATTTTTCGCTTTTGTAGCTAAGTTTTTCAGTTCAGATAGTTCTAATTTGCTTTGTAATCATTCTGTGCAATTCGCACAATATTGTAATCTCATTGATTATCAAGTGAAGTCATTTTGATCTATCATTTCTCTTCTTCCAATCTCAATTACATTCCGCATTCTTGAGATTGAGATCTTGGTTGTTGTTCTTGGGAATTGACTGAGTTTTATAATTGGTATCAGAGCTTTTGGCTCTAGAACCAAGATTAGAATACGTTTTTGGTTGATTTGATACACTCTTCATCTTGCTTATTCATTTGGTTAATTGAGAGTTCAATATGGAGAGGTTATGCTGCTGAAAATTCGAGAAAAGTGATCATTTGGACTGAATTGACTGAATTTGATTGAGTTTGGACTTAAAATTAAAAGAAAACTGATTAATTTGAACTAAAATGAATCAAATTGGAACTAATCAGTTAATTTGAGGTGAAAAATTGGTAAAATTCGCAAATTGGAAAACTGATTGTGTGAAAACGTTCAAGACTTTTCGCACGCGAAAACTGCATTTTCGCACAGACAGTTATTCTGTTTTTCACGCGAATTCGCTTGGTGAACTAGTGGGGAATCTCGCACGAATTGGAATATCACGTGAAAGTTGTTCTCGTGCGAAAGTTGTTATCACACGAAAAGTCTGGTTTTTTGATTTTCTGATCAACATGTCTTCATCAACACCTAATTTGAAGCATCTTACTGCATCTCTTCATCTTGATACTGAAATCGGCACTGGAAATAAGCCACCTAGACTTCTCAGCGAAGATGATTATGCTGATTGGGCTTATAGGTTTGAGAATCACGTTATCTATACTGAACCTAAGATGTGGAGGTCGATCAAGTATGGTCCTTATATTCCACTGTACAAGAATGATAAAGGGGAGATGGTTAAGAAACCAGAACACTTATGGGATGAAGACGATATGAAGAGATTAGAGCTTGATGACAAGGCATATGCTGCTATTACTATGGCCTTAACTACTGAAATTTCTCATAAGTTTAAGGAATTCAGAGGTGCGAAGGTGTTATGGGATGCATTGGAAACTCAGATCATGGGTAACAAAGACATGAGGGAAAGCAAGAAGGATATGTTGAATCAAGAGTTTAACATGTTTAATCATATTGTGGGTGAGTTGTTGGATGTTCAGATTGCCAGGTTTGTGAAACTGGTAACAAAAATGAAGAGTGCTGGAATAACACTGGAGCCGATCATGGTTAACAAAAAGCTGCTGAATTCACTTCCTTACAGTTGGAATCACAACTGTACTCTGATTAAAAGAACAAAAGACTTGTATACTCTTCCTCTGACTGATTTAATATCCACTATCAAGTCTTATGAAATGGATGATAAGCAGAGAGCTGCAAATCATTTGAGTTCTTTGGGTGCTGAAGCAACTGCTCTTTATGCTAAAATGGCTAGTAATCCTAATTACTATGTCAGTTATACTCAGATGTGTCAGCAATAGCAAACAGGAAGTTCAGCATCTCCAGATATTCAACCAGTAATGAACCCACAAGTTCAAATTCCAGCTATTCAACATTATTCCCCCATCATCCATCAATAAATCCCTCAAACTCCAGCTCCACAGAGTGTTCAACAAGCTTATGTTGCTACCACAAATCCTTCAAAACAGACTGTTCAGATTGCTAAGGAGATTGCTGAGGAACATCTTGCCTTATTCATTACTTTCATGTCAAGCTATGAAGCTTTCATGGCCGGTAGACTCACTGCTCCAAATGTTTTGATTGATGATCTTCAACAAGTAAACCCTGATGATGTGGAAGAAAATGATATCTAGTATCAAATGGCAATGGTGGTGTACAGGGCTAAGAATTTTGCTAGACGAACTGGAAGAAAGATGTTTGGAGTAAAGAACTCTAGCAAAATTGGTTTTGACAAATCCAACCTGAGATGTTACAATTGTGATAAACCAGGTCATTTTGCTAGAGAATGTACTGAACCCAAGTCTAGTCAAGCTAAAGGACCCAAAAGAATGGTCACTGTGGAGGTTGAAATGAAGAAAGATAAAGCAAGTTCTTCTTGTAACACCCGGAAAAGTTTCTAAGCGAGTCAAGTAATAATAATGGGCTCGGACGAAAACCATTTAATAAATATAAAATGGTTGTGGGTATTACACCGAGTTAACCCTTCGGGTCACGAGTTTAACGAGTTTGGGGTCGCGGGAACGCCTGGCATATAAATAGATGGATCAGCTGAGTAACTCTTATTTCCACTCAAACGCCCATTCTAGAGAGAGAAAGTATAGAGAGAGAAAGTATAGAGAGAGAAAGTGCCGGATCGAGGCTCGGGTGGTCAAGAATCGAAGGCTGGTGTTTGTGGACTCCTAAACTACAAGAATCAAGGTAAGAAACGTAGTATAATTGCTCCATTTGGTGAAAAACCCGGATTTGGGTTTTTGGGGTTTAAAAGTGGTAAAAATCACCCCAAAACACACGTTTTAGGGTAAGAAAACATGTAATGAGCTTAGATATAGCTTCCTGGATGATAACCCAAGGGTTTGGGT
>BJCO01820938.1:0-11381 GCA_018326465.1 Flaveria floridana | reverse complement strand
TGTTTCTTACAAGACCAAATGACCAAGTGAATGTTCCTGCGGATGATCAAGAACCATGAAGTGAAGACTCCTACGGAAGACCAAGTCATCTACGGAAGAACAAAAGTTCTACGGACGACAAGATTGCTGCGGAAGAACATCATACTTGTTCAATTGCAATTCCCAAGAAGTCAAACAAGTCAACATAATCAACAACAAATCCCGAGAGATCCGGTGTTACCTTAGCCGACTCAAATCAGCTATAAATATGAGTCCTAGGTTTCATATCTCGGTGAACACAATCAATCATTATTACGGCTGTCAAGTTACATCATTGTGCAACCCTAACCGCCGTCGCATCAACATCAACATTATTCGATAAAGTGAATTCAATTGTTCATAGTTATTCATTATTATTCTTTTGTAATCATTACATTATAGTTAATGAAATACGTTTGAATAATTATTGATTTCGCATTTATATTGATTTTGTGGTTGTGTTCGTCATTAATCATTAAACCAATTAAATGTCAATTAATGATAATTCCGCGATCATTAAATTGATTTATTTTAATACTGATAATTCCTGAATTGCGATCCATGTATTCACATGATAACATTCCTTTGAGTGAGAAGTTGATACAAGAATGTTGTTGAAGTTATGCTCTTGGATAGCATACTTCTTTGCTTCAGCCTCAACTATTACTAGCTGGGCTTGAGCCTTAGTCAACTTTAAAACTAAGTCTTTTATTTGAGCCCTGTGTTAGAGTACTCATGTTTTAAAGTAGATGCAGTGTTTTCTAACTCTTCAATTTTTAGTTTACAGTCAGATTCTGCTCTTTTAAAATCAGTCTTTAGTCTGTTTAAAGACTCAACATCAGACTTGAGTTTCAAGTTGTAGTCCTAGTACAACTTAACCTTAGCTACAAGTCAGGAGTACAGAGATGTTTACATACCTTGGTATCCTTTGTGTCGGCCATAAGAGCTTGAGCATGAGTGACATCTTGCACCATAAAGCCCCAGTAAACTTCTTGAGCAACAACTGCGGTCTGCTCAGTTGGCTTAGTTGTAGCTTGTATGGTAGTATGATGTTGAGGGGCGTAAGCTGCTCCAGGGTTGGATCTTGGAGCCTTGAATTCCCTTGCAAAGTGGCCAGGTTGGTTACAGTTGTAATATTTGGCCTTTCCCTTGTCAAACCTAAATTTGCTATTTGCTGGGTTCTGAGGGAAGTGCCTTCCAGTTCTCTTGTAGAACTTCTTTGCTCTGTAAGTAAGTAGAGCCATTTGCTGGACAATGTCCATGTACTCAACATCATCTGGGCTGAAACACTCCAAATCATCAATACAAAACTAAAAATCACCAGAGTGTTATTTTCCTGATATAAAAGCACAATTTTCCTAAAAACGACCTTGTTAAGCTTGTTGACACTTGGGTGTCTAAGGGAAAGTGATGTAGGGTCCAGATGAGCAAGATGGCTGTTGGTTGTAAGTTAGGTACATCTGGGGCTGTGGAGTTCTTGCACCTTCAGCAACATGTAGTGCATTGCTGACTGGAGTGGGTGAGCTGCCATTCATCTGCCGCTGGTTCAGATTTTCCATCTCCATACGGTATCCATCAAGGATTCCATATAGTTCAATCATAGTGAGTGTTCCAAGGTTTTCAGATCTCCTGATAGAAACACAATAGAAATTCCATTCACGAGGAAGAGCACTCATGAATTTCCTTACTATGTCTCTCCTTTCAAGAGTTACACCCATGGACTGCAGAAATGCTATCAGATCCATGTATCTAAAGTATTGTTGGCTCAAATTTTCACCATCAATGTAGGTGAAGTTCCCAAATTGTTTTCTTCATAGCATCCTTCTTGGATTCTTTGGATTTTGAGGAACCAGAGTACATTAACTTTAAAGCATCAAAGAGTTCTTTGGCTGTAGTGCAATGCTCAAAGCCTGCCATGATCGAGTTTGGTATGGCAGTAAGCAAGACAGTCATAGCTTTGCTATCAATGTCCATCTTCTTATAGTCTTCATAAGAGTAATCTTCAACTTCCTTTTCAATCATGGCACCATCTCCAGTTGATGAAGCCACTTTTGGTATGTATGGTACATGAGTAACGGAGTTCCTCATATGGGAGTCTTGATACTTGATGAAGCCTTCAATGCGTTGACACCAGCGCATGAAGTTATCAGGGGTGATAATGGGAGCTTTGGTCATGGTTCTAATTTCTGGTTCAACAGACTTCTGGTTAAGGGCCATTTTGGTTGAGTGAGTAGGTTTGAAGAAAAAAAGGGTGATTTGGGATGGTTAGATCTCACAATCAAGAGCCTGGAAGCTCTTATACCAATTGCAGGATCGATATTGTTCTCTCAACACTTAGTGTTTCTTACAGACTGTTAAGTATCACTTGTTTGATGAATGCACAATCAAGAACTGAGTTGATAATAATATAATAAGTAAAGAACACAAGAAATGGTTTTCAAAATACTTGTATATGTTATCTCTCAACTAAGTATTACAAGACTCATGCAGAAGCATGGATACTAAGTTACAATGAGCGACTATATATACTACTATATACTGCTTGTTATACCTAGATAACCTGCTGGGACTTACTTGTAAACAAATACTACAATGCTAGAGGTAGGGTATCTTAGATAAAGAATTATCTAAGATAAGGTAGTCATGACAGGTCCATGATTTACCTTTTGGTCACCAACTAAAGGTGGCAGCTGTACTAGCTAAGGAATGGTGAACAGTGGACAAAAGTAAGGTCAACCACATGAACGTGGAAAGCATCTTGCAGAGAATCAGAGTAGGCAGCAAGTGTCAGTCGGACAATGCTTTGTCCTCTGGTTCATACTGTGATTCTTCCGAAGTGTAAATGGCTTCGGAAGAATAAGTTCCTCTGAACCATTTCTACTTCGGAAGACTCAGCTTCTTCCGAGGCTTTGTCTTCGGAAGACTTTATCTTCAATCTTCTAAGTGTCTACTTCAGAAGAATATCTTCTAAGTTTCAGAAGACTGGGTTTATTCTTCGGAAGCTCTTCGGAAGATCACTATGTAAGCTTCGGAAGTTGCAGCATTGCCTTCGGAAGACTTCTTTTATATGTAAAGATTTCTTCTAAGTGTTGTTTTGGTTGCATCAGCCTTAATAGATCCAACAATAGATTACAAGATTCAAACCAACTAGGGTTCGAACACCCCAATAGAGTTCAAATGCCCAATCAAATGATGAAATCAGGTGATGAAATCTGATGTTATAAGGTCACAATGTTGTTTAGATTCATGTTTTATACCAATATTTCAAAGTGTTTGGGTTTGTGAAAAATGATGAAATATACCAAGTGGTGAATATATATATATGTGTAAAAGCCTTAGGCGTATGAAAACTGTGAAGACGTATGACTACTGTTTAGGCGCATGAGGCTTAGACGCATCAGCATACTTAGCCACATTTTATTAAAAACCTTCAGATGCATGAGCACTGTTAAGGCGCTTAGGCACTGTTCAGGTGCATGATTAGATAGAAACGCCACCTAGTTTCCATAAACCTTGAAAGCTTGAACACTATTCAGGCGCATGAGTGCCTGTTGAAACACCCAACACTTAGACAGATATCACTTCAAATGTCTAACCACATAGGAAAATCTGGAACAGTTCAGGCGCATGAGATTAAGCTGATACGCCCAACACTTAACCATTTTTCAGTAACATGACAACTATTTAGGCGTATGAGCTTTAACAAAACGCTCAACACTTGTACAAATTCCTAAAATTCATCATACTCCTTATTTAGGCTTTTGAGCACTGTTCATGTGCATGAGAAACTTTTCATGAGTCTGACACTTGTAAATTTTCACAACATCCATCTGAACACTGCTTATGCACATTACAACTGTTCATGCATATTTTCTTAATACTTGGTCAAATTTTGACTGTCACTCAAGATGAACATTAATTACCCTCAAATTTAACAATATCAAATTGTTTTTTGTTTAAGATCACCACAAATCATTAGAAACTCACTTTTCAACATTTAAACATGAATTTTTAATTTAAACACCAATCAAACACATTTTAAAACATTTTTTATTTTTCAAACGATTTCCTGTCATTATAGTCTCTATTTTGAAACTTTTCACAACACAAATAGTCTTAACTTATTATTTTATTTTATTTGCAAGAAGCTTGTCCACTTATTTTTAATTCTTTTCAGGTTCATTTGTGTAACATATCAAGCACACACATGCTTGAATTGTAGCTTCATCATTTTCATCCAAAGCAATTTATTTTTGATTTCTTTTTCACATTTTGACACTTTTTATTGATTTTCCCTTTTTTATTTTTACTCCCCTAAACTTTTAAGTTCACAAACTTATAAGTTTCTTCTAAGATGCAAGTAAATCAAACTAATCAAAATCAACATGCCTGCACATTGAAAATATTGCAAAAATCAAAAGTAAAGCAAAATAAAAATCTACAACATACAATTTGAATCAGATCCCCGTAGTGAGATCATCTCAGTAAAGATCAGCATATTAAAATAAAATAAAATGATGGATAGCCATAGACAGTGAATAAATCCTGATCAGGTGTGTTCTAGGTCAGCATTTCCGCAGTAGAGGAGACACAAGATCTAAGGACAGAAAATGAATGCTTTTGGCAAGATTATCAGCACACTTACTTTTTCAATTCTTGGATTGCTTAAGGTTTAATTAGATATGACATTATGTAACCCACATTTAGACTTAGAGAGCTCAACCCTCATCAAGATATGCAAGAGAGCACGTATTCTCAACTTATTAACCTGACATATACTCATAACTAGATCTCATGATTAGTTAATAAGAGAATGATCATGGATAAACCATTTTATAACCTCTGAGAAATCCATTTGAATGGATTGTGCACATTGGCATCTTTTGCATCAGGTGAGAATATCCAGGTCTGTAATGACTTACAACAAAGGATACCTCGTCACTTCAGGTCTATGATGACACATAATAGAAAAGTGAACAGATGCTTAAACAGATCTCATGGTTATTCATATTGACACCAGGTGTGAGTTTGTGACTTTACAAACAATCAATCAGATAAGTCAACACTACTCATTTGAACTAAGATGGACAAACACAAAATCATTATTGATTTAGTTTAATCACAAGAATTTACTTTTTTAGTATAATTGCATTAGCTTACCTTCACATCATATCCCACGTCAGACTTTATTGGCAAGCGGAATATGCAACGTATCAAAACTAATGTATCTACCGTTTCTCACATATTGCAAATACAGATTCATTCCTAAAATTATAAACAACAAATAGACTCTATCTTTTTAGGTTTTTATTTTATATCTTTCTATTTTTTTCTATTTTCTATTTTTGTATTCGCTTTTTCTATTGCTATTGGGCATACACACAATAGTCACACCCTCAAAATCCACCGGCGGGGTTCTACCGTGAGGCGCGTGACAAACCAGGATCCGAGACACAGTTATATCAAACGACACTATATGAATTTTCAAAATAAGCGTTGGAACATAAATCAGATTAAAAGATAGTTTTCAATGCAATCAATGTTGAAGCGTAAACGTTTGTGAAACCATGAGTAATAAATGCGCAAACAAGGCCCCCAATGAAAGTAGTAAATGTAAATGAGCTTACTTTCAAATGATAAAGATGATGCATGAGCCTCAGATATGCAGCCCTAGCGTTAACTGTGCAGTGACCTGAGAAGACATGCTAAAGTGTGTCAACACAAGGTTGGTGAGTTCACATGTTTAAATCATTAAATATGTTCGAGTGTTTGCCTGGTAAACGTAAACAAAGGTATACCATAGGTAGCTAGCCTATATATCGAATTACTTAGCGTTTCGAACCGAAGCTGACTGTTTGTGAGTTGTTTTGCCTTCCGCCATGTCTTATCACAGAACAATGGCAAGTGTCTAGGTTAATTAAACACCCGTTCGACATCCAGTCGAGTTAGCGCGACTAACGTGGGTGGGGTTTGTCAAACCAAGTAGTACTACTCAAAATTACCTTGCTATCTTGATATTAACAGTTCGAGTGTGTAAGGACTTGCATGATAATGTTTGCACTACAGTAACAAGTGATATACCAATAATACTAAAACCAGATAAATAGAAATAGTTCACATGCTTCTCCCTCAAAAAGGAAAGTACGTAAAAGTGGGGCCGTGAAGACTCACCTTATATGCGTATGAAAACATGAAGTGTAAAACCTGGGAGCTAGTCATTACCTAACACATGTAGGTCCATGAGTGTGTGTACATAATGCTCAAGATGAACCCGGTAGTATCCAAACTACGTAACTGTTAGCGTGTTCGAGAAATGTTTGACAAGTTTAACTTTTGGACAAAAGTTGACTTTTGTTTACCAAGTTGACTGAACTGACTCGACGAGCCGTTGGTGACTCAAATAAACAAAACATGTTTTGTCATGCTCAAATAGCTCAAATAATGATCCATATAAATCTTCATGTTGGAAATCTATTTTTGGAAAGTTTTTATTTTTGCAAAGTATGACATTGTTACACATGTGCAACCTGATTAAAGATTATCAATAATACAACAATAACCATCTCAATTATACATGTAACACATCCAACAATCATCCAAACATGTTAACATAACCTAGATTCTTCATCATGCCTAAAGTTTCCTAATTTAAAACATAAGAACACAAGTTTCACAAATTCACCCAAACTCTCCCAACATACTCCTATGATCATTCAAACATCAATAACATCACCATAACATGTTCTACATATATCATACTCATCATTCATCACCTTAAGACACGGAAGTTTCCATAAATAGCAAGCATGCTCATACGATATGTTTTTCACCATTCGATTATTCTCAATCCATTCTTATGCCCTAAACATCATATAGCAATCATCACATATCATCAAACATGCATAAATTATTATTTATAAACCTACTTACCCAAGAAGTTTCCTTTAATGGAAAGTACTCAAGAACCGAGCCAAAATCAAAAGTCCAAAACATGAATTTTCATCTAATAGCATCAACTAACATCATAGAACCATCAATTCAATCAAATTTTATCTAATTCATACAATTTCTAGAAAAGCCCCAAATTAAAGTTTCCATTATAAGTAAGGCTTGGGTTTTGATCAAAACAACACAATATCACAAATCAATCCATACAAACATCACTATATGGAATACTAACACGTAATCAATCATCAATTTCAATCAATTTTAAGTTTTGACTCGAGTTTGGATTTCTAGGGTTCATGTTCATTATGATAATCAAAGAAAATGAAATCAATTATAAAACTTACTTGTTGATGCAAGGAATCATGTGCTACAAGTGTTTTGATGCAAGAAACGTCCGAATTCCAACTCTAGATGCAAGAATCAAAGAAAAACGTGTGTGTGTGTTCTTGTGAGAATATTTTCGAAAAAAGGGAGGGGAAAAGGGAAGGGGATGGATGGAATGAGGGGATTAGGGTTGGGGTTGGGTTTTATACATTATTTTTACAAGAAAAGCCCCCGTATTTTATAAAAACCGTTTTAAAGCTACGCGATTGAACGTTTTGTACACCAAAATCTTCAAATGCTCATATAATATCAAACAAACATTAATAGCATGAAATAATATTCATTTTTCTAGTACAAATGCATATTTATAATAATTAGGCGTTAAAAGCCGAAAATGCGCGAAAACGCATAAATGCAAGAAAATTCTTAATTTTCACAGTCAAGCTACACATTTAATAATATAATCATATAACACATAATTTCACACCAATTATGATTGTTTGAAAACTATTTTGACAAGTCACTAACGTTCAGGGACAGACACGCATACGATCTGGCAATTCTTTGATTTACCGTTACATGAAAGAATTGTGAATGTTTGTACAATAAATGACGCATTTATGTGAACAACATTACATGCATGAATGTATGTTCGGAACACCATGCTCGTGTTGATCAGAAAGTGATCTAAAAATGCCAGGTGTCCTATCATCCCCTTGTTGAAAAAAATTCATCCCGAAATTTAGCTAATTGCGGTAAAGGCAGATGAAAATTTTGTGGTTGTCACATCATCCCCTTGTTGAAGGAATTTCTCCCCGAAATTCTCAATAGGTAACCTTGGTGCTTAACGGCGCACCTTTGAGTAACTCCAAATAGTTTTCTTTTATATGATTCTCGCGTTCAAAGTAAACTCTTGTCCACTCTTAGAGTTCAAACTAACTTTAACGATAGGGGTAAAATTTTGCTTGAGTATTTTTGACCACTTGGTCCATTATTTCAAATGGTTCCTCAACCAGACATTGTTGTTTATTCACATGAATCTCGCTTAATTGAGTAGCGGCTGTCTCAACAGACAAAATTTCTTTAGGTTTAAAACATGTAACACGTCATGCACTCCGCTGAGTTCACTAGGAGAATTGAGTTGTTAATCTATTGGACCAACCCTTTTGACAATCTCAAAAGATCTAACATAGTACAGGTTTAACATCCCTTGTTTTTCTAAAACAACTTGCACTTTTAGAAGTACCTTGTTGCTGATTTGGTATTCAATGGGTTTTTGTGTAACACCCGAAATCCTTAACAAATAAAAGAAAAGAAAAATAATAAGAAAGGAAGAAAGGGAAATATCTTGATAGAAAGGAAAATGAACAAAAGTGGAGGGGGGCTTTGTGTAAAAGTACAAAATTCAAATTATTATAATATATTATGGGCATGGCCACCCATACAAACCAATCCCATCTGCTTTTGTCGACCAAAAATAGAAGAAGAAGAGAAGAAAGCTGAAACCTTCGGTTTTAGAGCGAGAGAGAAGCTATTCTTGACTAGGTAAGTGTTTTTGATGTTTAATTGCAAGGTTTTTGGTTGGGTTCGACCATAAAATCAAAAGTATGTGTTCTTATGTGTTCGGGTTTGTGTGTTATGGTGTTGCTTGGGTTGTTTTAGGTGCTTCAACCTGTGAACAAATAAGTTTAGGAGAGTGGTGCTTGTTTGCTACACAAGGTGAGTTCTAGACCCCATCTTTTTACATGTTTTAACTCTTTTTGGGGCTAAAATTTTATTAGAAATGTTTTTATAATTTATATATATGTAACCGTATGTAATTAGGCTTGTATGATGTTGTTCTATAGTTGTTTATGTGGTGATTAAGCTTAGAATAGTTATAATAAGCTTAGAACAGGTTGATGTGATGTTTGGGACTGAAAATAACTTGGAAACATGTTAAACAGGTTGGTAATGCGCCTAAATAAGTCCCATACGCCTAAAATTGCCTTAGAAAAAGTTCTAAGTAGGGTCATGTGCGCAAATAGGGTTGATGCACCCAAACAGTACCCCATGCGCCCAAACTATGCCTTAGAAATTCTAAATGTACGTCCATGCGCCTGAACAGTAGTCCATGCGCCTGAACAGCAGTTCATGCGCCTAAGTTCTAAGCTCAGGCGCCTAAGTATACCCCATGCGCTCAAATAGTGTCCATGCACCCAAAAGGCTCATGCGCCTAAGTGTTGAAGTGCCTAAGTGTAGGCTCATGCGCCCACATAGTTGAAAAACGCGTAAGCCGTGCTAAGGCACCCACATAGTTTATTTTCTGTTTTTTTAGAAAAACACCTAATTTTTGTTATTATGCATATTATAAGCTGTTCTTGTGTTCCATAATAATTATTATTGTGTGACTTTACGTGGTGTGTTTATGAACGTATACATAAAGTATTATCGTTAATAAAAGTGAAAGATTAATGATAAAGAAAAGTGGAACATAAATAAAAGAATGCATGTCTTGCAAGCAAATGTATAGGAGGTGCACGACCATGTTGTCGATAGCTCAACTGTATGCGGTTTAGCTAACCCGAATGATGCATGCATGGTCAGTCATTGAGACTGACAAGGACCCTTGTAGCATACCCTAGGTGACTGGGCTAGCTTAGTGCACAATGTTTGTGGTCTATTTATAGACCACAGGCCCAGCATAAACTTCATGCACAGTGTTCGGGGTATTGCACATTGGTCCATAAGAAAACTAAAGATAATGATAAAAGTATGAAATGAACGAATGCGTATAGTAATGAAAAGAAGAAAGTATTACCTTGATGTATAAATGATGCGTGCTCACGTACGAAAGTAAAGAAACAATTTTACTGAAAAGAGTACTTTCATATACAAATTATATAATGTATTTTAACGCTTTTAAAACTAGAACTCACTCAGCAGCGCTGGCTTTTATACATTTTCAGTTGGCAGGTAATCATTACTGAGGATGGCACGAGGGTGAAGCTACTCGATGGGACAAGACTGACATCCATTCATATTTTGATGTTATTATTGTTTTGAAATGCAATTAAACAATTCTTTTGTAACTGATGATCAACGTTGTATTGCTTAACAACAGTAACTATAATAATAATGAATGGGCTTTTGTTAATATAATTCTGCTGCTTATTTTATGAGATGTATATTATTATGTATCTTTAGTGTTGTGAATGACCAACTGTGAGATCTCCGGGAACGGGGCCTTACAAGTTGGTATCTGTAACACCCGGATATTTTTAATAGACAAGAAAGAACTAATAAAGGCGAACAAAAGAAGGAAATATAATTTAACCCAAAGTTGAGGGGTTAAAAGTGTCAAAATGACAAAAAGTATCAAAAGTTGGTACAAAAGTGGGCATGGCCACCCACTCTAATCTGCACATCAACTTTCATTCGGTTTTAGGGAGAGAGAAATCAGAGAATTCGAGTTTCTAGAGAGAAGAAGAAGAGGAATACGAATTCAAGGTAAGAATTCGTTGTTTTAAGTGTTCTTGACTGATTTTCATTCTCGGTTACATGTTTATATGTGCTTGTTGGGTTCGGTTGTGTGTTTTTGGTGGGTTTTTAGGTGCTTGAGCTCATAACCAACGGGTTTGAAGAAGTCTACCCGAAAGTTTGACAAAGGTGAGTTCTAGAACCCCCTTTTTAAATGTTTTAACTAATTTTGGGGCTAGAAATACATGTATGTATGTTTTTATAAAAAATGGGTCTTTATTACCCGTATGTGTATGTATGAATGTGTATGTGGGTGGGTGTGAGTTTGGGATTGATACGTGGTTATGTTCGTATTATGATGCTTAGAATGTTTGTACTAAGCTTAGAACATGATGCATGTTGGTTGGTGTTGGACCCTGAAAGGATCATACATGCCAATTCAAGAGGTGGTTGGTTGTTCTGCTGGAAATCTCCCCAAGTCCAAGAAGAAATGCGGATAAAGAAGTTTCTGCATAAGAAGAAAAAATACAAGTGTCGGCTATCCGCATTTGTCAATGCGGATGACCAAGAACAAATGCTGACAAGTATTTGTTCATCCGCATTAACTAATACGGACAGCCGATGAAATGCGG
>BJCO01820901.1:0-10179 GCA_018326465.1 Flaveria floridana | reverse complement strand
ACTGAATGTTGGCAGAGGAAGAAAGAATAACAGAGGTAGTGGGAGCAAGAACAGGAAAAGGAGTCAGTCTAGGGCTCGAAATGATGTGACATGTTGGAACTGTAAACAGGTGGGACACTTCAGGAATCAGTGTCCGAATGATCAAAAAGAAGTCAACACTGCAGCAGACTACTCAGATGATGCTTTAATCTGTAGCGTGGAGAGTAGTGTGGATTCATGGGTCATGGATTCTGGAGCTTCGTTTCATGCTACCCACAGCAGCGAAACATTGCAGAATCTAAAAGAAGGTGATTTTGGTAAGGTAAGACTGGCGAACAATGATGTTCTTGATGTTACGAGCATGGGTGACATGGATTTAGTTACTTCAGCTGGTTCATGGACTTTGAAAGATGTTAGGGTGATTCCTGATTTGAAGAAACAGTTGATTTCTGTCGGTCAGTTGGATGAACAGGGACATGAGGTTAAGTTCGGAAATAAGCATTGGAAAGTTGTTAAAGGGAATCTTGTCATTGCTCGTGGAAAGAAAATGGGTTCATTGTATATGGTCAGTTTACCATCTGAAGGAAGTGATGTTCCAGTTCAGCAAAAGACTAAAATCCAATTCACAGAATCTCGTGGGCAGAAGAAGGCTTGCTTTGCAAGTAAGAAACCTAGAGTCACAGGAAAAATTCAAAGTGAATATGCATGGAAGAGTGCAGGAAAACCAGTTAAAGGATTTCGTGGCAGTGGGAGTACAGGTTGTGCTTCAGTTACAGCTCCTAGACAACAGTGGGTTGAAAGAACTAATATTACATTTGATAAAATCTCTCCAGAGGATTACTTGCTAAATATGGAGAGTGTTTGTTCTCAAGGTATTCCAGGGTCTGGCAGTTTGTTTCAGTGGGAGCCGGTAGGGACGGAGAATAGGTCAGGGGCAGATACAGCCGTGACTGATATGTTGAAGCTCGAGGGAGCTTCAACGGGCCTTCAGGTTAACCGATGATAAGGCCGTTGCAACCAGGAAGACGAGGAAGATTACAAGAGGTACAAGTGTTCACAACGGAAGGCAGTTTGAAGATGATCAAGCTTCCAAGTGGGAGATTGTTGGGTTTGTGGACTCTTGATTTGGGCTCGGGTTAAAAGACAACTTAGTGGCAGATTAATTAAATTAAAGACCTGGCCCGTTTTTATTTAATTTTAGCCCATTAAGGTTTTCTTGGGGATTAAGTTGTAAACCCTAATTTTGTCTACTTATATTGTGTATTGTACTTGTAATTCCTTACGAGTGAGGCAGAAAGCAATAAAAGTATTATCCTGGTTGCAGCCCGTGGACGTAGGTCACATCGACCGAACCACGTTAAATCTCGCGTGTTCATCTTTGTTATTATTTTCTCTCGCATTTTGATTGTGTTTGTGTGTCGATCTACACCCGGATCCCTAACAGGTAAGTGGGGAATAAATAATTGTTCTTTTTGGTGTCAGTCTGACAATTGAAAGACGGAATGTCTATTTACAACCACTGAATTGAAATGTTTGTTTTTGAGCTCTAAAGATGACTTTTTGATAAATGATGCGATTAAATATTTAAATTAAATCACGTTAAAGTATCTGTCATAAGTCATAACTCAATACTACATATAAATATTATCAATTGATATAATTTGAAGTTTTGAACATCACTAATAACTTCAACACTTAACATTATACATCCAATGATGATTTAAACATTATTAACAACTAAAAATATTATTACAAAATATCAATTGATAATTGAACATTAACAGATTGGAAACAATTCTCAATATTTTTTAAAATTCAAAATGCTACAACAAGGAATACAATAAAAGACTAATTGGCCCTTTCGCAACAAATAAATCAACTACTAATAAAGTTACCTTGTTATTTATGTACATAAATGCAATTCTCAGGACTATGCGATCATATCTGCTTGCATAGGATAACTATAGTTCATAAGAATTAACTTTATTCATCTAAAAGAACACATTGCATTGATTTAAGGAAACAAATTTAAGAAACAACATATACCAACAGTTGAGTTAAACATGATTATTAACTTTAGCGAGGGTCAGTTGGACCTTTATTTAATTCATGTTTCCTAAGGTTCTGAGTAGAAATATAAGCATTGTATCTGGGCTGTTAATGTTCTGTCACCAGCAGATTTTTATTACTATATTCTAAGTTGATAATATAACAATATATCATATATTCAATGATATAATTTATATAATATGATTATAAAACATCTATTAATTATTGGACGTTAACCTTAAACACTTGATATAAGAGTATCATAAATTAGGTCGAGGAACTGCCATTTGATCAAACATGTAGTTGGCAAAAGATTCAAAGATTGTTTTGAAATGGTTTTGCAGCCAAAAGGGACACTTTAAAGGGATGCTATTTCAACGAGTGGTGAAACATTTTGTAATCCACGGAGGTAAATCTGAAAATGATGCAGTTATAGAGGACTGGACTTCTAGAGAGAAGCACTACAATCAGCTTGAGAAAAGGTTTCCTTAAATCCACACCAACTGTCAGTTTTCAACACGTAATCTACTCATCATCTTTTATTTATTTATATGATTTTTCCGTCCAGATTAAAGCATGAAGCTTTCATGCTTGGTACATCAAATACAAGAAATGAAAAGGATGGATTTGATATTTTCATTACAACCGCACCAATTCCTGATCTAAATGCAAAACTTAACGTCTTTGGACGAGTTATTAAGGGGGAAGATATTGTTCAGGTACATTTAATATTACAATTTGTTACATTTACTTGTCCTGGAGGTTAAAATATTCAAAATGCAAATAAACAGTCATTGAAACTTGTCCTGTTTAGCACTATAAGGCATTGCTTAGTCTTATTTTGGAATTTTCATCATCTAGGAAATTGAGGAGGTGGACACAGATGAGCATTACAGACCGAAGTCACGAATTGGGATAATTGACGTGATGCTTAAACAGAATGTTTAAGGTTTTGGTTTATTTGAATGTCATATACCTGACAAGTGTTTGCTAAGTTTTTTTTTTTGGTCATGTGATAGACAGAGCAGAGGATTGTTTATGGTTGTGCAATCAATGGACATAATTGTTTGTGTATGTGTTTGTTCTGCTCACAATGTAGAACTTATGGAAGGACAGTTGGTTTAATTAGAATTTTAGTTCATACATTTACCTTAATATCTGTCATTAAACCCATCAACTTTTTGTTGATGTTTGGAGCTTTGGATGATGATATCATTTTGCAGCAGATTCCCCTATCAAGTCACCGTATTAGTCGAATTCCAACGCTACTACTAAGTTGAAGCCTCTAGAACACTCTGTTTTTCGTCCTCTACATCACACTACACTCAAAGCAAGAGAAATAGAAAAAAGCTATCAAATATGCTTTAGGTCTCATAGCTAAAGATTTATTACTACCATTGATGATTGCCAGTTGCCACACATAAACCCTAGCCTAGAAATCAAATGAGAAACCAGATTAGGAGGTGGCTGAGAAAAGATTTGATGTAATCGACAACGACGACGTAGTGAATAAATTTGCAACTTACGATGGCAACCTAGGATGAAACCGAAGAGAAGTGTTTACGTTGCATATTCTACTTCTTGTTCTCAGCTTTGTGAGCCAAAACAAGTAAACAACCTACCATGTGTCCATGTGGTTATATATACCCATAAGAATCCAAATGGGTATGTTTGGGCTTATTTTGCTAGGCCTATTTTATTATAAAGATCCATCAAACTCAACTTTTATTCAGGGTCCAAGGTTATTGGTGATCTGTGTATTTGTGTAGGGGTCAAAGTGTTGATTGTGTAGTACTTGGGGGTCCAATGATCCTTCGACTGATGGTCTGATATAAAATATATTAATAGGGCTACCAAACGTCATTGTTTTTATTGTACTTTGACCTTTAAATTGTCTTCGTCAAGGTATCTAAAAATGGAGTAAATTACTTGAATCATTTCAGACTCGATGGTTGCAGTGCTTCCTTTAAGGTTTCCAACAACAACATGCTGTATATATATATATATATATATTTAATTACTAAGAATAACTTTTAATCTACTTTTATTAACCGCCTAAGATTAAAATATTTAAACTCTTGATCCCTATATAGAAGAGATTCATTTTATCATCAGGATGTCCTCCTGAAAACACAAGGGTTGTATTCAATGTCGAGTTACTAGTACCAAAAAAAAAAAGAAAGTATCGAAGAAAAGAAAGAAGTCGATAAGGCACTAAGGGGTAACAGGGGACCAGGGGTAGGGGATTGATCATCTCTACACCTCCTACTGAGAACCAACAGTAACTTCTTCGACGTTGACACTTAAAAGGGGTCACCACCACGATTGAAGAAAAGGAGTTCGAGTTTAATTTTTTCATTTTTTTAACAATAAGGGTTAACTGTCATTTGACAATTTAACAATTTTTTGACGAAACTTAGTTCTATACACAAAGATGCTATAAAATGAGAACTACAATTCCAAAACATGTCATATTTTAAAGTTCAACCCTACAAGTGTTACTTTTGATAATCAACATTAAAATAATCTCTTTATTACGATTTTAACTAATGACGTGATAAACTCCATTGAATATAATATTCACGAGGAGAGCAAAAGAAGGTACTTACAATAATATAATTCTAGATAATGTAGACTAGGTAAAAGATGCCTTGTGTGTAGCATGTCTTTATCTTATTCAAATACATATACAGAAATTAAGAAAACATAACCATGTTTAATGTTTAATGTTTAATGTTTAATGTTTAATGTTTTAACTTTGGTAGCAAGCCGACCCAATAATCACGGGTTAACAAAGCACCTACCCATGTGACACCTTATATAATATTGGGATAATGTATCTATAATTGTATATAAGTAAGTACCTAAAACTATTAGTTAAAAAAAGTAGATTACATCTATCTATTAAATCAAATTAAGATTTCATCCTAGTACCAATTTAATTTATTAGCTTGTTTTATGGCGATTCTAAGGAAATTATTAAAAATTGTAAAAAAAAAAAACACATGATCTAAAGCTCTTGTCATATCTAGAGTTATAGAAGTGTAATAAAGGTGCTCATTAATCTATTCCAAAGTATATTAGAACGAATTTTAATATATTTGGGAGTACTTTGTTTTTCAATTAAATTTCTATACACGGTTACCATAGACCCTATCAATTACTATGTGTGGTTGTTGTTATAAAAATTTTAAAAATTTAAATTTAATAAATTTTTGTTATTTTAAAATTTTTCAGCAAAACTAAAATAAAATAAATTTAACTGGGTGAGAATATAGTACTAGTAAAATTATGAGACGCCACTAATTTCGACTATTTTACTAATGGATAAATTGCAAGCCCGTTGGTACTTGCCGCCCCTTAAAGAATAAAGATATTTAAAGGCTCCATTTAGTATTGAAAACGTATTATAATCATATAAATATAGAATTTAAGCCCGTAGATTCAAATCAATAATAATGCATCATGCATGAATGCTAAAAACTTCTAGTTATCAAATAAAATAAGTTAAAACGAAAGAACACATATTAGTTGAATCCCAAATAAAGTATAACTATCACCTCAAAATAAAATTCTTTGTTCAAATGATATTTTATAAAAAGAATTTCAAAAGATTTTATACAAGAGACTAAGTTTCATCCATGAAATAGTTTTTGATTGAATCTTGATTATTACAAAAAGGTTATTAAAAATTTCACCATCAGAAATATAGAAATAAACAAATAGTCTATTATTATATGACTATTTTTTTCTAGTGAAAACTAATATAGAAGTATATAAGATAATCACAACATATAAACATGACGAGTCCGAACCCATGCCCACTTTGACTCGGGTTAACTTGGCTCGACTTATTTACAACTTAAGTTTAAATTATATCATCATCATTATTATTATTTGCTATAGTAATATTAATATCTATACTAGATTATAATACGTACGAGGAGGATAAATAATAATTTTACATAATTTTTAAAAGTTTTAAGTATTGATAACATTTAAAACATATGATACAATCGTTTAAAAACATATTATTATGACGTAAAATAAAATACTTCTCGCCAACTTCCCCTATGATTTTTTAACCGATATAACTTCACACATTAATGGTTCATATAAATAAGTCCACCATAGAAACAAACATTTTACTCTTTTTAACTTAAGTATCATATTGCTATAGTTTTATTTTAACTTAAAAGATTATGTTACCAACCGCAACAGACGGACATCTTTTAATTTATAAAATTTTTTAAATAACGAGTGCGAGAGAAACCAAAATAACCAAACCGTTCAAACTAAAAAAATGAATCGAGAGTTTGGGTTAATGTTTTTCAAAAAATAATTTTTTGGGTTCGGTTCCGGTTTTGCTTGTAATAAAAACCAAAAAAATCAAATCGACACATACACCCGAACTTGTAATTTAGAAGTGTATTCATAAACGTATAAACATAAGTAGCCAATTAAATGCTTGGTTAACTTATGCTATTTGGAAAAGTTAAAAATTTGAGCTTCAATAATAATCTACATCCCTCATGATTAATAGAAAACAATCATCCCTAGTAAAGTTTGTTATTTTCTAAAAGCTTTCTGTATGAGCTTCCTCATATCTAATCTTATTTTAAATAAAATAATACTTAACTAATCATCTTTTACTATTTTTTATTTGTTTAGCTCATAGCCATTTATAAATAAAATAATATATTTGAGGGATTGATAGTGACCCCTAAGATATCTGTTCTTCAAAAGTTTGTGAGTGAAATCCTTATATTATATGAAATAATTTTGAGTGATTATGAGTTGAAAAGATAAAAATATTACTGTTAATTTGTATATTTGAGAAACACCATTCAACCCTTATAAATTTTTGAATAATTTTTAAAGTGGTTGTGAGTGGAAAAGAGATAAATAAGTAATGATAAATACATTAAAAATATTATTCGATTGAAAGAATAGAAAAAAATAATTTTTAATGTAATTATAAAAATAAAGATAAACAATAAGATGTGAATGCTCTAACTATAAGGGATCATTATGTTTTTTCTTAATAAAAGGGTAAAGATGTGAATAGGAAATCTGATGTACGAGTACATTTACGTATATTTTCATGTTTTCTTTTAACTTAGAGATTAAGATAGAAATGGATATGCTGGTGCGAATGCTCTTATAATTTTTTGTTTGAATTTATAAAGTAAGTAGTTCTATTTAATTGCTTCTTATTGTATTTTATGAATTACAATATTATTTAAATAGTAATTAATTTATAAGAGTATATAAGATCATTTTTAAAGATTAACATAACATAAACCAAAAATTATAGCCTAATTTTAACTAATTCTTTTGTTCAAAAATTAAAGCCAAAATAGTAAACACAAAATTATAACCAAAACTAAAAGAAAAAAAACCGAAACTAAATGGTTTTAACACCCCAAAAACCAATATGTTGGTTTTTAGTTTCAGTTTTAAGCGGATGTTTGACAATTTCTGAATAATTAAGTTCTAAACCAATAAGATTTGAACCAGTAAATGTTGAACCACTAAGAGCTAGTATATCGCTTAACAATTCAAATACAAATGTCTGACCAATTTAGATAATAGGTTTTAACCATTCAGCATTAGACCTCTTAACCATTAATCATTAGAGCTCTTAATCATTAATCATTAGTATAATACTTAACCATTCAGAGGTAAATGTCTGAATCATTCAAACAATACTCGTGAAACAAACAGTTTAAACCATTAAACATCTGAACTATTAATAGATTGATTCAGATACTGCTAAATAACCCTAAGTCAATACTGAATCAAACCAACCCATACATATTCATAATATCCTTATCATAAAAAAGAAGAAAAAAAAAAAGAAAGGCAAGAAGGCTCCGATGGAGAATAACTGAAAAAACGCGCTTAAATCAATGCACGTGATCTTTACGTGGATATTTTGGGATTTGGGATCATCTTTACACGTTCCTGTTACTCATTGGCTGTAACCCAACGGCTAAACTGCTCATTTTAGAATAATTTATAGGAGCTTTAATATTAAAATAAGGATGAAAAATAATTTAATCAGTTTTATTTATTAAATTTTAGTGACATTCTCCGTTCTTAACACAGGATATTATTAGCGTCCATACGTTACAAGTTTAATATTTATAGTTTTATTAGTTAAATTAATGTTTCATGATATATTGTACATTGATAGAAAGGTCTAGTTCTAGAAACACTTGCGTGTGATGTGATATAATATAGTTGGGGGATAATAAATGGAATAATTTATGAACAGAGTTCCAATTGTGGAATGGGAAGTTGAACAAGTTATTTAAAGAAACTAGAAGTTAGATGCTTTTTTACTTCTAGAATTCAACTTGAAGAACTCACAGGATTATATTAATACGTTGCTAACTAATGAGATCAAACAAAACGTACATATCACTTGTTTGATGAAATTTGAGGGAGTTAAACGTAAAAACAACATAAATTTGAATTCAACTATAAGAACTTTTTAGACGACTAAAATATTTGTATTAGTAATAAATTTCAACGCGATACAAATAATATATGAGTGGTGTATCCAAATTGTCCCGGACTTTTGATTTAAGTAAAAATAAAAAGTTTTTTGTATCTTTTTTTTATATTTCATTTGATGAAAGGAATTTCGAGACATGGTAGCACTAATTCACTCATAAATGTTAAATAAAAGTACGTGAACAATAGTAATGAGTTTTATCGATTGTCATCAAAGTTTCGAATCAAAGTTTCGACTCAAGGAGATTTAATTCAACAATACAATTTTTTTTTAACGGCAAATGTACAACCCTGTTTTGAAGGATGATTGTTATCTTAATCGGGTCCACATATCCGTTTTCCAGCTGCACTGCACCCCTAACCCCCTTAGGATGAAATCAGTTGCTGAGAGAACCCCTTGACTCAATTTTGAGCATTTTGCTTAAAGTGATAATAGAATCCATGACCTCCCATTATTTACATGTCATGAGTACATTCAATAATACAATTAGTTGTCATTTTTAGGTGCTTTCTTTGATTCTATACTTAAAAGTAAAAAATCATCAATGTTAAACACATCCTAGCAATAGATCTACCAAACATCCTATAAAATTATCAACTATAAAATAGAATATAATTTTTTTAATTATAAAATATAATATATTTTTTTGAACGACAAATGTGCGACACTGCTTCGGACAATATGTGTTATCTTAATCAGGCTCACCTATTCGTTTTCTAGCCAGGATCGCACCCGCAACCTCATCAGGAGGAACCTCATTTTTGAAAAACTCTCTGATTTAACTTTAAGTATTTTTGTTTAGAGCAAAACTTAGAACCTATAACCTCTTAATATTTACATTTCATGGTAATTAATATTAAATAGTTGATTAAGGACTATTGGTATAAAATATGATACATACACCTAACTTTTAGAATTATGAATTAAAATATTTATATTTTATGCCTCGGGATCGTACAAAAAGAGAAAAGCGAACTTCATCATCGGCTTTTTTGACATTTACCGCTTCTTTCTTTTTCTTTCCTCTTAATTCTACTTTTTTCCCTACTTGTTTTTTAGCAAGTTTCAAAATAACTATTGAATTTTACAAAAATGTAACAAATACGTTATACGATTCTTTTTTTTTTTTTGCTATGAGACATTTTAAACAGTGATTTGAACTGGGGTATCAATTTTCAACTGATCTCAAAGACGAAAATAACAAAATACTAAGATAATAAGAATTTAGGTTTTGCTCGTTGTTGCTACAAGGATCCTGATTAAGTGATTAAGAACCAGGAGCAGTGCTAAGTGAAGTTTATGCTTTGGCTCAGGTTCAGATTATCAGTGGTGGATGTGGTTTTTGTGATGATCTTTTCCTTGGCATGGCTTGGATATTTATAGCAGCTCTATTCTTATCTCGTACTCTATTTTCGGTAAGCTGCAGCTGTCATTTCAACCCAATCTTCCTATGGCAGAAGATCTACCTCTTATTAATGAAATGGGTTTCTGACTTAATATTAATCATTTTTGTCACTATAGTTGACTTTGACTTCTCCCTCTGTCTTAACCTCTGACTCACTTGTCTTATGTGCTTGTTGCTATTATCCCTTGCTTATGCTCTTTGTAGTGAGATAGATTCCTTATCA
>BJCO01820894.1:0-13283 GCA_018326465.1 Flaveria floridana | reverse complement strand
GTATTGTTAAGAAACAATCTATATATTTATTTCCGCTGCGTATAATATCTAATGCTCTGATTATTAATGTAATGGTTATCTAAAACTTATCATATAGATAACTGCATCTCATGTGTAACTACTGTGTTCGATCCTGTTTGCTCACCCCTCTGTGATAGATTCCAGACCCGGAATTTGAGGGTGTGACAGATATAGATGATGATGAAAGGAAAGTTGTGAGGGGATTTTTACTAATGGCAGAATGATAGAAGTCTTAGAAGATTCTTTCAGAATCGCTCTAAGATTAGGACATAATGATCCAGAAGACTTGTCTAAGCTGACTTTTAATGAACGTAGAGACACATTCATGGAAATGGGTCATCCTGATCACTTTCCTAAGAAGCAATTCTTTAGAGCAAGAGTATATAATCATTGGAAGCTTTTATGCTACATCTTCAACATTGCATGTCTAAAAGGAGTGCTGGATGGAACTCTTTTCGAGTAGACATTGCATCCCTAATAGTAGCCATTGCTACTAATAGAAGATTTAATATGGCCAAGTGGATTCTAAATGGATTTATCTTCAACCTGGAGAAAGGTATCAGGAACAAGTACCTGATGCATCCAAGGTTCTTGCAAATGATCATAAATGAAAAATATCCAGTTTTCCATGCTTATGGTGTTGGTGGTGATATCTTGGAGCTTGAGCATATGACTTAGATATCATATAAGCGATTGGCCATGACCACAGGTGCTCAGAGGGTACCAATGTTTAAGTACATGAGGAATGTTGCAAAAGATGATGTAGACATCAATATAGATCACTTCCACTTGATTGAAGGTGAACGAGTGGATCCAGCTGATCTCATTGATGAAATTCCTCAAGTTCAATCTGATGATGATGAAGATAATGATGTTGTTGATGATAATGAAGATGATGAAGATAATGATAGTTCTAGCAGTGATGATGATGATGCTGGTGATGATACTGCTGAAGTTCATCATTCTGAGAGTAGTGAAACTACTGTTTCTGATCAAGGTGCTGAGATACATGATGTTGATGAAGGAACATCTGGTGGAATTGCACATGATGAAGATATGACTGAAACTCAAGTTGATGGTGAGACAGATGTTAATGTTCATGGAGAAGATATTCAAAATCAAACCTTTGATTTTGATTTTATAGAAGCTATAATTTCTAAGCTTGTATTTCAAAGCTCCACTCCAATAGAGGCTGAAGAAACTCCAGTTATTATAACTATAAATGTGTCTGTACAAACTGAAGATATTATGGATATGGATGAGCTTGAACCATTGAAAGAATCAAACATTGCTTAAGGAAATATTATTGATGATTTGAAAGAATAAAATGTGAAGCTTAAAGATATTATTCAAAAGAAAGATACTGAGATTGAAGCTCTAGCTAGAGAGAAAGATGAGAATATAAAAACCTTTGAGGTGATGATTACAGACTACGACTTGATGGAGGAAAAATTCAAGAAGTTAACTGAAGAACATGAGGCTATGAAAGAGGAGTTAGCAAAATTGAAAGAAGATAAAAAGTCTGAATCTCCAGAGTTGATTATTATATCCAAAATAACTTCAATTGACATTGAGAAAATCTCTGAAGTTGACAAGGGTACAACAAAGATAGATGAAGTAGATGAGTCAGTTTTACATGAGTCTTCATCTAAAATTTAAAGGATTTCTGAAATTCAAGAAGAAGGTAATATGTTTGTGCAAGAGACTATAGAAGCTCTAGATGATATTGAAGATGAATTTGATGATGATTGGAATAATGAAGTGTTAGAAGATGAGGATATTGAAGAAGCCAATATTGAATCTACATTCTCACTGATAGGAACCACTCATGAAGATATACCTGTAGATTTTGAAGACAGGTATAACTATCTAGTGAAGACGAAGTATAACAGAGTATTTCTGGACGGCTTAACTGTTACTCAAATCAATAAAGAATATAAGAGGTGCATAACAACTGAGTCAGTATGTCACACCCTCAAAATCCGCATGCAGGGTTCTACCGCGAGGCGCGTGAAAAACCAGGATCTCAGTCATTAGTTACTCAGAACGACTCTATATGAACTAATAAACACAATCAGATTTTAACTTTAAAATGTGCGGAAGCGTTTGATAAACCATAAAACCCAAAACAATGTAACGTGTAAAGAAAATGCGCAAAACATATGCGCCCAATCATAATGCAAAAAAAACCCAAGCATAACTGTTTAAAATAGACATAATCCAAAATAATATTTTAAACAATGCAGACAACCCAACAATGCTGACGTGTGCGTGCTCCTAGGCAACTGGCAACCTTAACCTAAGAATAGCATACTAAACAAGTCAACACAATGGTTGGTGAATTCATGAGTTTGCGTTAAATAATAATCAGTAATAATTGTAAAACATAAGCAGTGTATTGTACTAGATAGCTAGTCTATACACAATTAGTAATAATCATAGTGATTTTGCATTTGAAGCAGACTATGTTACGTTTGTTGCCTCCCGCCATGACTTACCAGGTCATGACAATGTTCATTAGGACAATATTGCACCCGTCTGACTCCATGTCACACAGGTGGGGCTCGTCAGACCCCGTACTACCCAAGATTTCCCCGCTAAGTATATATTAACAAACCGAAAGTGTGAGGACTTTCCATGGTAATCAACACTATATTAAGACTATACACAACTCATAATAAGAAAGCGTTTATAAATACCAGTATGCTGTCTCCCCCAAAAGAGATTATGTAATAAGAGTGGCGCATGAACTCACCTGATGCGCATAAAGAATACTTAAAGCTTAAGTTAACAAGAATGAGTGGAAAGACAACCTTCAGAGGTTACCTAGAACACATGAGTACATAAGTACATGTACATAGAAATCCCAAAGAAACCCTAAGTGCTCTACAATCAAAGGACTCAAGGTTTTATAAAGACAAAACACATATGACCCAGTTGACCCGTTTGACCTGTTGGTGACATATTAGTTGAAATATAATTTAATCATGTATGACAACTTAACATACAAGAGTATCATACAAATTATCCATGTGTATCACATTATCAACCCAAGTTCTACCTAGGTCATCATACCACATTAGATCATCATACAACTCATGCAAGTCCCTAACAACTATCATGTTCAGTGTAACTATAACACAACTAATGCATCATACAAGGATCAAATCATGCACAACATATCCATATAACCCATAACTATGAATTCCCACAAATAGGCGAAACAGGTAACTACAACTAAACATTCATACAACCTAAACAACACATTCAACCATATTAGAAATCATTAATGAACATACTAGCATGATCCTAATGTCCCAAACATGCTCAATTCCTCATATTTAAGAAATTGCAGAAATAAAGTTTTCCTTTTGGGAAAGCACATCCCAAATCCATCAAACACTCAATGTACTCATGAATTCATTAATAATATACCAATTCAAGCCCATAACAACATCTAGACATGATCAACAATATCTAATCATCATAATCCATCAATCATCATGAACAAAAGTTTCCACTTTTGGAAAGATATGAACTAGCCTACATCATGCATAGATTTGTTGCACCAAAATCATTATCTAATTCCCATGAATCATTATCAAGCACATTACATCACCAATTCATTACAATTCATCAACATTCAACATCAAAAGTTTCTAGTTTTGGCAAACTATGAACTACAATGTGCATTCTTGGATTTCCAACGTTCATAACAACAATCTAGCATCTAATCATCATCATAAACACATCCATAACATCAATGCATCAACCATTCAACATTTCATGCAAAATAAAGTTACTATTCTTATTAACCTATGAACAATGCCTCAAAAACGTAACTTTCTTGCATAATCGACGTTAACTATCACGTATTCAATCTAACTAACATACTAAAATCAACAAACAATTAAGAATCAACATCCACATCATCCAATTCGAACCTAGGGTTTCGGCCAACTTCAAAATCTTGAAAAACACCAAAACTAACCTTAAATTCATGGAAAGGAACAAGATTTGATGCTTCTATTGCCTTCTAATACTTGAACTCAATCCAATCCGAGGTTCAATTTCTTGTTCTTGGTTGAAATTCACAGGGGGAGGGATGGGGTGGAAGCTCGTGGCCGATGGGGGAGTTTAGGGTTGGGTTTTGATTTTTAATTTTATTTAATTACCCATAATTACCCTTTAAGCCCTTGTAACTTGTATTTTATAAAAATTTGGTTTTAAATAGTTTTTAGAAAGGTTTTTAACTAAATTACTAAGAATATAGACCAATAATAATGATTATATATTTTATCTTTACTATAACACAAATCATATGAATTAATACACACGTTTCCACATTACGCGATTAATTCACAATTAATACATAAATCGCGTAAACACATAAGCATAACACAATTAGATTATTATTAGTTTTTCATTGTTAATTATTTTTAAGTCACCAATGTTAAATGACAACTAGTGTGTGCTCACGACACGTGTATGCGAGACTTAACGGAACTAACAGAGTTTGGTAACGGAAAATTACCGGATGTCACACATTAGCCCCAGTTGACCCAAATGAGACTGTTGTTGAACACGGAGAATGGAATCCTCTACAAGAGAGTATCAATATTGAGGAGATGCCATCATCAGAATTGCACCATCCAGATCCAGAAGATATGAATGTTATAGCTTTGAGATCATGGCTGCAAGCTTGGAATTATCCATGGAAAAGACTTAAGAGACTTCAAGATGAATCTCTGAGGAATCTTGTCAGAAGCTTTCAAGAAACTGAAAAGCAATCAAACAAGATGATTGTACTTGACACTAAAAATCCTCAATATTTAAAGATTAGAAAACGAACAAGGATGCTTAAACCACAAGAAATTAAGTCTATGGCCATGAAAAGCTCAGTTTATGAGAGAAGAAAAGAGTTAATGAAAATGTTTCCTGAATTAGAGCAACAAGCTTTTAAAGTCTCTCTCAATCAGAAACAATTGTTTAACAAAGCTCGATCGGCTGGTGACTTGGCAAGGAACGTATTACAGAAAGGACAATCAATTTCTGAGTTGTTAAATGCTATGATTGTTCATGATTCTACAAACAAATTAAAGATAGTAGCGTGGAAATACGATGAAGTTTTTGACGCATTTTTTATAAAGCGTGTGAATTTTGTTTGTGATGTATATCACTTCTATTCAAGCATAATAAAGCTCCCAGTTCAAGACTTAAATGAGCTTAATAAACTACCTTTGATCAACCCAACTGGAGCAAAAAGAGGTGAAATGTTTGTAGAATTACTTAACCGAGGGATCACTAAAGCCAGCTCATTTTTGCAGATCAGATGTACATAAGAAGATAAGGAATACTTTAGTACACTGAAAAAGAACATGAAGTTTCAAGGAAAACAATCTGAAGATGAACACATTTTGATAGAATTCTGTGATCAGTATTTTGAGAAGGTGACCACTCTAGGATTGAAAGTAATTGAAGGGACTCAAAAGTCTAAACCAATCTTAAGATGCTTCTATAATACAGAAACATTTGAGCTTAAACTGGTCTGAAATCTCGAGAATTAGGATGAGGACATGATCACTCTTTTTGGAGTATTTGATCTTAAATCGTTACATCTAAGTTATATCTCATTCTTGTATGTCCAAAAGTTTGAAAGAGTATCTCCAGAAATTGCGGAGAATGATAAAAAATATTTCCTATCAATTATCAAAGTTATGAATGCGGCAATGGGGAGAATATCTTTAAGGAAAGCTTTAGTGTGTGCTAATATTATCAAGAATGATATAAAGGAGATTGAGTTTATGAGAATATCAAGCAAGGGTGTTTTAGAGGTAATTCAAGAGGAAGTTCTAAACCTATTGAGTTGTATGCCAATATTGACATTACAGGTTTATCAAAAGGTACACTGGAGGTTATGAACAAGATGGAGATAAAGACTACTGGGCAAAGCCTGAACAAGGTTTATTAGCAAGCAAGTTTAAGTCTGCAATTGCTAAGGCCTTGAAGGAACAAGAACTATACAAGGAAAAGCCTATGTTCAAGATTAAAGAAGAATCAGAGGATTTCTTTGAAATTTAAAGATGAAAGAGACAAGAAGAGAGAAGAAGAAAGAGACAAGAAGACAGAAGATGGAAGAGAAGAGAAGACAATAGATGGAAGAAATAGAAGACAAAGGAAAAGAGAAGAATACATGTTAAAGAAAGAGAAGACAAAGCTAAAGAAGACGGAAGATTTTTTTGAAGACTGAAGACCATAAATCTTAGGGGGAGAATTGTTATAACTTCTTAAAGATTAACATGTTGTCTTTATTTGTCTTTTATATAAGTTTTTGTCATAGTATAGGGACTGTTTATGTAAATAGTGTTCCTATAGTTTATTGATAGAATAAATAGCTTAGATAGTTTAGTGTAGTAGGAGACTCGAATGAACTTCTACTTATACTTGCAATTGTCTTTGCTATTATCAATAAACTTCTATGATTTTTTCTTGATTTTGTGCATTGATTTGATTACTGTGTTTGTATTTGATTGAATTGCCTTCTAATATCATCACTACATGTTAAATCCATGACTATGAGTCATTTTCAATAATTTTGGTAATGTTTAATATTTGTAAGTTGGTGATGATGACTGATAATGTAAAAAGAAAGGACTAGTAGACATAATGAGCTTGTTTGGAAACCCGAAAAGTGGTAAAATCTCTCAAAAATAGTAAAACTTAGAAAGTTACCATGTTAAAAAGAAATGAAGTCTCTAAAATGAATATTATGGTCATAATGGTTGGATTTGTTGATTAGTGGGTTAAAATTATGATTTAAATGGAATTATTCGTTTAAAACGGGCCTTAACCGGGTAATTTTTGGGTAAAATCTTAAAAATAGGAAAAGAGACCTAAAATCGATAAAAATCAAAATATTTCAGTAAGTTAGGAACCTTAAGTCAAGAAATTGGTGAAATTAGATAAAAACGTATTCGGACGCTCGGTTCTTGGTAAAACGGGTTTTAACGGGTTAACCTTAAAAACGAAGTTTTTACTCAAAAGAGATCAAACACACATATTAAACAGGTTATAAAGCTTATTATAAGTCTTTAAAATAATATTTAAAGGTTAAGGTTTGAAATCTTAAGGATTTAAAACTAGCAGTTAAAATCTTCAGTTTTACCGTAACCGGTAACTAAAAATATAAGTTTTAATTACCCCAAACTAAATTCTAGAGAAATTGGATTTTAACTTGTTAAAAATGTAATAATAAACTTCTATAAACTAATAAGGGGCCATAAAAGTCAAGAATGAAAGAAATCAAACTTTAGGGTAAAAACTGCAAATTTTGAAACTTGAGAGACTAAACTTTTTGAAGCGAACCTTAACAAATCAAAGCCAGTTGAACTTTTAACCTTATAATAGACCTACTTACACCCTTCATGACCTTAAATCACATAGTTTATTACTTAAATCTTTATGTTAGGGTGCTAGGACTGAATCATTTTCTATACGCGAAGCTCCGTTGCTTGAAACGTAAGATGAGTTCTAGTGTTCCCGGTTTACAACTGATTTGGGTTGCAACATGCTTTGTTGAACGGAAATTATTATTGTGCTATTGTATGATGCTTATATGTTGTGGATAATGTTAGAACCTGCTCTTAACGGTATCAAAATCATTAATTCTTATGTGAACTGCTTGTCCTATATGGATAGATCTACTTGGAGAATCCCCCACACACAGTGCCTTTCGTATAGGAAGGATACCCCACAGATACCATGAGGGGTTGTTTGTGTCATGTAATAGGTTTTATAACATACTATGGTGAACCATCTAGCATGTATGATGCACTATTTGAGGCTCAGTTCTCCCTATGGGTTAACCGGCATAAACACAAGTTTAGAAGATGCTAGTCGGGACTGAGTGCAGGGTTGATTGTGACCCCACAATAGTGATACTTATGTTTTTAAAAATCAACTTATGGATTCTAAAGAGTCCTTTTTGTTTTTAAACTTTAAGCACTTGAATTCCCCAACTTTTTAGTTGAAACAAAATCTTTTTAGGCATGTTTCAGGTAACCCCTAATGGAAGTTTGGCTTCATTGGAGAACTGGATTGGATGACCTAGTACTGTGGCTACCCATGGCATTATTTTACTTGGAAGCATTTTAAACTATTTGATTTGTTATCAGTTGAACATTTGGATATTACGTAATGAATTTTTACTTTTGGTGTTTGGCTAGACTATTATAGCCCGAATTTGATATTAAAATGTAATACCATGTGAATTATCTCCGTGCATGCTTTTATGATGGTTAGTTTCCGCTACCATGTTTCTTACCAGACTGTGACGTTCCACCCTCCTTGGGCCCGGGGTGTGACAGATTGGTATTAGAGCCAAAGGTTGCAGAGAAGTCGGGAATAACTTAGTAGACCCTAGGCTACAACCCTAATACCTTAGGACTGTCCTTACTTTGGGATGTGTTGGAGTAAGCGGGTTGGATAAATTGATTATTACACTTGATCAACGCAACCATGAATTTATCGGACGTGTAAATTACAGAATGAAAACCCTAAGTGTGCTTCTTTCGGGGTAGGTGATTTAAGAAATTTTTGTAATACGGTCTAAAACTGTTTTTAACTAAACTTTCATGCCTATTATTGCTTGATGATACTACAGGTTATTGATACTACTGCCATCACTACTACTATTAGTACTGTGACATCCGGTGAATTTTCCTTTACCAAACTCCGTTAGTTCCGTTAAGTCTTGCATACACGCGTCGTAATCACACACTAGTTGTCGTTGAGCGTTGGTGACCTAATAATAATAATCAATGATAAACAATGATAATCTAATTAATAATGTTGATTATTGGTTGTGATTATATGATTTATGAATTTATAGATTTTAAATATTGGTTTTATGAATTTTACGCGATAACGTGACAACGTGTGAAATATATTTCGTGTGTTGTGTGACTTATTGTAAATGTCTAGGATTATTATTATCGGTTAATAATACTTGTGTTTGGTAGTTAAAAACTATTTAAAAAGTATTAGAAAGATCAGTTTTTATAAAATATAGTTAAAGGGGTTATTTTGTAAATACCTTTTTACCAAATATACCAAAATTAACAAAACCCTAGCCCCCAAACCCCCCCCCCATTGGGCCGAAACCCCTCTCCCCACTCTCTCTTTTGCGATTTTGATCAAGAAACACACACAAGCAATCGAATTTGATCAAGTTCCAAGTGTTCTATAGTGCTAGCAAGTCCAATTCTTGATTCTACACGTTTAAAGGTATGTTTTGTCATGTTGTTCATAGATTTCGATGATTATATGATGTTAGTTAGGTTGTACGAATGCTAGATTATGTTGATTGTGCAAGAAATATAGGGTTGGATCATCTAGTTCATACATTGCCATAAGAGGAAACTTTTTGTTCTTGGATTTCATGATTTGATGATGCTAAGATGTTAGATGTAATGCTTAGATGTTAGTTTAATTGAATTGTGCAAGAAAATCCATGAAATTGTGATGTTGATCATGACTTACAAAATGTAGAAACTTTTGTGTATGATGTTTTGGAATTTGGATGTTTTGGAGGTGATTAGCATGTTAGGATGAATGCTATGAATTTGATTAGGTATATAATTGTTGAAATTATGGTTGAATTGGATGCTAAATCACTTTTGGGTATTACTTTCCTAAAAGGGAAACTTTATTTTTAATGAACTTTGGATTATGATGAGTAGGTATTGTTGATCATGTCTAGGTGTTGTTATGAGCTTGAATTGGTATATTAGTAATGAGTTCATGAGTACATTGAGTGTTTGATGGATTTGGAATGTATTTTCCCAAAGAGGAAACTTTATTTTTACAAATTCTTACATATGAGGAATTGATCATGTTTGAGACATTAGGATCATGCTAGTATGTTCATGGATGAATTCTAATATGGTTGAATGTGTTGATTGGGTTGTATGAATGTTTAATTGGTTAATTATCTGTTTTGGCCTGGTTATGGGATTTCCTAGTTATGATTCATATGAATATGTCATGCATTATTTGATCTTTGTATGATGCACTAGTTGTATTCTAGTCACACTAAGCATGATAGATGTTAGAGTTTTGCATGAGTTGTATGATAGTCTAATGTGGCATGATGACTTAGGTAGAAACTAGGTTGATAATGTGATACGCATGGGTAAATTGCATGATACTCTTGTATGTTAAGTTATCTTATATGATTAAACAATATTTCATCTAGTATGTCGCCAACGGGTCAAACGGGTCAACTAGGTTAACCTAGGGTTGTTAAGTTTTCTGCGTACACGTACTTATGTACTTGTGTGTTCTAGGTAACCTTTGAAGGGTTGTCTTTGCATCTATCACGAGTCTCTTTATTCATTATCATTATACACCAGGTGAGTTCATGCCCCTCTATTTTTATAAACCTTCTTCTAGGGGAGGTAGCATACTTGTTCTCAAACGCTATTTTATTATTATAAGCTGTGTATGTTTTAACATAGTTCTTAATACCTGGAAAGTCCTCACAGTTTCAGATTGTTAATAATAGTAACTAGCTGGAAATCTTGGGTAGTACTTTTGGGTGTGATGAGCCCCACCTGTGCGACTCAAGGTCAAACGGGTGCACTATTGTCCTAAACACAAACATCATCACGACCTGGTAAGTCGTGACGGGAGGCAACAAACGCAACACAGTCAGCTTCGATCATGAAATCACTATGGTTATTACATGTGAATATAGACTAGCTATCTTATTCAGTACACTTCTTATGCTATACTATTGTTAATATTTATGATAAACGCAAACTCTTGAACTCACCAACGATTGTGTTGACATTTTTAGTTCATATTCTCAGGTCGTCAACTCAGCTTGCCATTAGGAGCACAACACGGGTCCATCATACATCCTAAGACTTTATTTCATAGACACATTTTTTTGTCTTTTATTTATGGGTTTTAAACATTGGGATGGCGCGTGTTTTGCCATATTATGCATTTTATTACTTTGGGTTTGTCTTATTTGCAAAACGCTTTTGCATGATTTTAAACGTTTGAACTTTGGTTTTGTTTTGAATGTGGCATATAGTTTCATTCTGAGTAACTAGTGATTGTGATCCTGGTTTGTTCACACGCCTCGCGGTAAAACCCCGCACGTGGATTTTGAGGGTGTGACAGATTGGTATCAGAGCCATTGGTTATAGGGAACTAGGTTGCATACACACTAGACTATAACTGCACACAATTAGTTAGTTACTTGTTCCATGTTTCCTCTACTGTATACTCATTGGCATACACATCACATTCTCTGCAGCATGGCATCATCGTCGAGAGCTCCGCGTATGCGACCGACATCACCTACACGATCTGAGTCCCCACCTCCCGCACCTGTACCCGACAATGGACTTGACTGGCCCCGTCTAGCCTATCCTCGAGGGGAAATTGATTGGGATCAACCTTTTGCCTTGATGAAACGTGACCCCCCACGAGACTGGACCTTCTACCCCGAGTTTGTAGACCACATAATGTATAGGGAGCGCGTGCCTGTCCCGAGGCCCAGGACTAGGAACAATACTGAGCAGTCAACGCCTTCACTCCCACTGACGGTGTAGTCCAATGAACAAGTGATTGCTGCACTGGTGGTTGCACTGGATACTGAGCGGCAACGTGTCAGGAGACTCACAAGTGATAACCATACACTACAGCATGAGGTGTACAAACTATGACATCGATTAGATGCGCTCGAGGAGTGACACGGGAAGACCTTAAATGGGTGTTAACTCATGGAAGATGGTATAGTAGCACTTAGAGGACGCGTGAGTGCTCAAGAACAACGGATGTAGTAGCCGATGACAGACTTGCTACCTTAGAAGCCCAACCGGCAGCGCTTCAGATAACTATAGCTCCTGCTCTGGTAGAGGACCCTGAGGATGAGGATCCTAAGGAGGCCCCCGAGGAGGAGGAGGAACCCAAGGAGGAGGAACCTGAGGAGGAGGAACCCGAGGAGGAAGAACCCGAGGAGGAAGAACCGGAAGAGATGGAAGATGACAGCGATGGGTCAGATGTTGTCGATTGATTTCCTTTATATGACTTAGACTATCTAGTGTTTCTCTCTTTTGAAACCTATGTAGGAAGGGTTGTTTCCCCACCCGAATAACAAACTTAAATTTTGACATTGGTGAATACTATGTGACTCATTTACAATTATTTATCTTGGTTATCATTTTTTTAAGAATGTTGTGGTTGTGATGATTCATTATTCCTTATTGTTTACTTTACTTCAATGAGATAAATGTGTTTGATGTTACTCATTATTGTATTTGTGAATGTAAAGTGAAAAATAGACGCACGTGGACCTGGACATGGACGTTCGCGTGGGCGCGGACGGACGTGGCACCGGAGACCATGGCGCGGTGCCATAAACATGACTCCTGCTGAATTAGCTACCCTAATAAATGAACATGTTCAAGCAGCAGTGGTTGCTGCCCAGCCGGGACAGCCAGCAGGTAAACGATGATGGAAAGTTAAATCAAATATCCTGGTTAACTGTATAGGATATCTGGTCAATGTTTGCTGTGTTAAAACAAGACCACCAGTGTATACCTATAAGTCCTTTATGGATTGTAAACCACATACCTACAACGGGACTGAAGGGGCTGTAGGATTGGTGTGATGGTTCGAGAAGACAGAGTCTGGCTTCTCCAATTGCAACTGCCCACCTGTTGGTCAGGTGAAATATGCCACCGGGACCCTGGAAGGTGCCGCTCTATCCTGGTGGAACGCGCAAGTTCAAATGCTGGGCCAAGCTATGGCAAATGAGCTTCCTTGGACTGAATTCAAGGAAATGATGACTGAGGAGTATTGTCCTTGTAATGAAGTACATAAACTGGTGATGGAGTTCTGGCAACTCAAGATGCAAGGCTTGAAAATAAAGGCCTACACTAGCCGGACCCACGAATTGGCCAATTTATATCGGGGATGTTGAACGAAATGCATAAGAGGGTCGAGCACTACATTCGGGGATTAGTACCCAAAATTGTTAGGACCGTGTACGTACGGAGTACTAACTGATTCTTCGTTATACCAGATCAAATAGTGCGGAATCCTATTTGATTGGCGATCTAATCAGGGAGAACGAAATCAAGATCAATCCTAACGATTAGAAAACGTTAAGAATGGAATAGGAATGATCTCAGACGTTCTGTGAAGTTGGAATGGACGAACTGGACGTTCTGGGTCGACTAGGGTTT
>BJCO01820892.1:0-21974 GCA_018326465.1 Flaveria floridana | reverse complement strand
CCCAAAACTTAAATCCGGGTTTTTCACTAAAATGAGCAATTAGACTACGTTTCTTACCTTGATTCTTGTTGTTTGGGAGTCCACGAACACCAGCCTTCGATCTCTTGACCAACTGAGCCTCGATCCGACACTTTCTCTCTCTACACTCTCTCTCTAGAACTGGGTGTTGAGTGCAAATGAGAGTTGCTCAGCTGATCCATCTATATATATATATATATCTGGCGTTCCCGCGACCTTAAACTCGTTAAACTCGTGACCCGAAAGGTTAACTCGGTCTAACACCCACAACCATCCCATTTTATTTAAATGGTCTCATCTAAGCCCATTTTTATTATTTGACTCGTTTAGACAAATTTCCGGGTGTTACATCTAGGAGCCTTACATTACCTTGCAAAATGACCAAGTTGGTTACAGTTGTAGCACTTGGCTTTTGATTTATCCAACCCAAACTTACTTTTAGTTGGGTTCTAGGGAAATTGCCTTCCAGTTCTCTTAAAAAACTTCTTTACTCTGTAGGTTAAAAGAGACATCTGTTAGACAATGTCCATGTAATCTACATTATCTAGGCTAAAGCTTTCTAGATCATCATAACAAAATTGAAAGTCTCCATAGTGTTCATTTCCTGAAACAAAAGCAAAAATATCTTGGAAGAGATTTTGTTGAGCTTGTTGAGACCTGGGTGTCTCAAGAAATGTGATGTAAAGCCTAGAGGAGTATGATGGTTGTCGTTTATAGTTCAGGTACATTTACGGCTGGGGAGTTCTTGATCCTTCAGCAACATGTAGAGCATTGCTGATAGGAGGGTTTGAGCTTCTGTTCACCTTATGGTCCTTCTGATTCTCCATCTCCATACGGTATCCATCAACGATCCCATATAGTTCAGTCATGGTGAGTGTGTTTAGATTCTTAGTTCTCTTGATAGAGACATAATAGAAAGTCCATTCATGAGGAAGTGCACTCATGAACTTTCTTACTATGTCGCTCTTCTCAAGGGTCACTCCTATAGACCGAAGAGATGCGATTAAGTCCATGTACCTGAAGTATTGTTGGCTCAAGGCCTCACCAATAATATAAGTGAAGCTTTCGAACTTCTGCTTCAATACATCTTTCTTGGACTATTTAGATTTGGAGGAACTAGAGTATATCAATATCAAAGCATCAAAAAGTTCTTTGGCTGACTTGTAGTGCTTAAAGCCTACCATTATGGAGTTTGATATGGTAGTAAGCAATATGATCATTGCTTTGTAATTGACGTTCATCTTCTTGAAGTCTTCATCTGAGTAGTGTTCAATTGCTTTCTCAATCATATCACCATTACCAGTTAGAGATGCTACCTTTTGATTGTAGGGACCATGAGTTACTGATCTCTATATTTGGCTATCTTGATACATGATAAAGCCTTCAATATTTTGACACCAGGCTCTGAAGTTATCAGGAGAGATAATAGGGCCTTTGTCATGGTTCCCATCTCAGTCTCTGAAATTTTCTGGTTGAGAGCTATTTTGAGTGAAGTGAGTAAGTGTGAAAACAGGGATGATTTGGGATAGTTAGATCTCACAATAAAGAGCCTAAGATGCTCTGTTACCAATTGCAGGATTGGTGTTTGGCTTTTAACACAAGATTTATCTCACAAATTCACTAAGTCTCACTCGGTTGATGAAGCAGAATCTCAAACTAAGTTGATAATTATATAATAAGTTAATAAATACAAGAAATAATTTTCAAGATACTTATATATATTACTTCTTAACTCAGTGTTACAAGACTCTTACAAGCAGATCTGAATGAGTTATATTGAGAAACTATATATACTACTATCTACAGCTGGTTATACTTAGATAACCTGTTGAAACTTACAACTAGACAAATACTACATTGATAGAAATAAGGTATCTAAGATAAAATACTATCCTAGATTAGGTAGTAATGACATGTCCATGACTTACCTTTTATCACCAACCAAAGTTCGTAACTATACTAACCGATAATAGGTGAACATTATAATAAAGTATAGTCAACTATAAAGGTGTGAGAAAGCATCATGCAGTATATCAGCATTGGCAGCATGTGTCAATCGGACCATACTTTTGTCCACTGGTTCATAGTTACTTCTTCCGAAAGTTAAATGGCTTTGAAAGAATAAGTTATTCCGAAACCATTTATACTTCGGGAGAAATAACTTCTTCCGAGACTTTTGCAAGTCTTCATGACTTTATCCTTCGGAAGACTTTGTCTTGTATCTGGCCATAATTAATAATATGTACTTGTCAAAGAAAAAAACATATCCAAGAAAAAAGCGCCACCATTGAACCTGTATGAATTTATTGACCATGTATTAGAATTAAACTGTATTTGATTGTTTTTGTTTATTGCAAAATTCTCAAAATGCCCCTTATGTTTTTTTTCCTCAAAATGTTCTTTACACCAGCCTCTCCTTCAAATTGTCCTCCCACTATTGTCGTCCAGAATGTAAAGTAGGTTCGAACGACCATACGATGAGTGGTTAAGATTTAGCCATGTGTCTCAAAATGGGCGTCTTGACCGTGTTGGGTTTCACTGAGAATGTAGCCGACCTTGTTCTGGGTTTCTTGTCACAGTCACGACGATCTTATATCTGCCATGTCGCATTCGGTTGAGACGTTAAAATACTTGAATTTCTTAACTAGTGAAAGAGCTTCACTCTTTGTTTTGATTATATACACCCACATAAACCTGCTATAATCATCAACCAACAACATAGCTTGATCTTGTACAAATAGTTCATCAAACATGTAACTTTCATGATAAGTCTACCCCCTTCTTCATACAACAACAGACATTCATGTTACATGACCACCTTGCACACATTCTCGGTCATTTGGTTGATGCTTATTATATTTGCATAACTCTGGAATGTAATACATTCTGGTAGTATATAAGCCGCTGCTCTCCATTGTTGCATTAAAATAACACAGAACCTTTCCCTTTGATCTCGAGTGTTGAACCATCCCTAAACTAGACACTTCAATGTATCATCTATTAAGTTCCATGAAATAGCTTCGCTCTTCGGTCATATGACTGCTCGCCCCATTGTCGAGATACCATTCACCGTCGTCTTTATTACCCGAGCCGTATTGTTTTGGTAATAGCCTGTTTTCATACAACAGAATCATCACATGTTCTTTTTTAATACATGTGGTCATGAGAAGTGCAGACTCCTCTTCTCAGCGAGATTGACCTCTATTTCATTTTATTTTCCTTTTGAACATTTAATGGCGTAGTGTCCAACGTCTGATATGGCTTTTGTCGCGGCTCGCGTCACTCCTTTTCATTTATTGTTGAATGTTTCATAACCATCTTTGCCACGACCGAAACCACAACCTCTTCCTTTACCTCATCCATGACCATCCACACTCCCAGAACCACTGCCTTTTCCAACGTCCATCTTTCTAAAGATCATAACTACAACTCTTTTGTTTTGCCTTTCTTTCTGATTGAGTAAGTAGTAATTTCCCTTGACTATCACTGCTTGTATCGTTGATGCAGAGGTGTTCTTCGTAGGTTTTCAGTTGCCTAATTGCTTCATCAAATGGCGTCGTATCAATGTCCGAGTGTTGTTCGCTAGACGCCACTAATTGAAGGAATTTTTCAGGTATTGAATCCAACAACTTTCTCATCTATTGTAGTTCCTAAGCTATTGAATTTTGACGCCAACATGCTCATCTTTGCTACAAAATTGTTAATGGTTTTAGTTTCTTTCAACCTTAGGACCTCCATTTCGCTTCTAAAGGTTTGGGGCGAGCCTTTTGTATGCGGTCCAGCCCCTAAGTAACGTGTCTTTAGCGAGTTCCAAACATCCTTTGTAGTTATGTTGTTGGCTATATGCAACGCCACCTCCTCTGAACGGCTTGAAAAATAAAGGCTAGAGTGGTTTTACTCTTCTTCTCATCCGCAGCCCATTCGACTGGTTGATCTATGGCTTCCTATACCCCCTGGTCATCCATCATTGCCTCCATTTTTATCACCCAAGATGTGTAATTGGTGGACATTAGCATCAGACAAACAAATGGTAAACCATCAGTCTCTTTTGAAACACCACTTTGTGTTACTATCAACATCTTCTCGAATCTAGGGTACTTGTGCATAAACAAACCTAGTTATGCTCTAATACCAATTGATGGAATCAATAGTATAAGAACACATAATGGTTTTTGGAACCAAAGGATCCTATTTTCTCAAGCAAAAATGGTAAAACGATTACAAAGGAAAGGAAAAACAATGCATACACTTGCAGGTTCACTCTTTCTCTCTCTCTCTCTCTCTCTCTTAAAAAAGAAAATACAACTATTCTACCTTTAGTTAAAACAAAAATAACATGCAGCCACTTCTCCAAAGAAAAAGCAAAATAACTTCAAAGTCTCTACTTTGTCACATTGCCTAAGTGGTATCTTTGACCTGGTTAACCTAATACATGATGGCCCTGGATCTGAATCAGCCCGATATAACCGAACAAGATTCAAAAACTGGTATTGCGTGTCAGCCTCTTCTTTATTACAACAAGGTTTAAAGTTTACATAATAAAAAATGATGTTTATGGTTTCCCATTCCACTAGATAATATTATCTTTCAAGAAATGGGAATATGCAAAGTTGCAAACAAAAGTATTGATTTATACTTCAGAACTGATGTTGATGTTACTTGTATTTAAGAAGAGTACTTGCACCCCATGTTATAATTGTCAGTTTTGCATAAATTTTTCAATCTTTATATATAATAAAAAAAAAGTTTTTGTCACTTGTCAACATATTAAACACTTTTTGACACATGTCAAATTCTTAAACAAATATTGCCACTTGTCATCATATTAAACACTCATTTAAACTCCAAAAATTTCTCTTAATTTATTCCCCTAAAATAAGAAGTTTCTAAAGTTTGAATTAATATCATTTTTATTTTATATTCAAATAAATGTTAAAATGGAAACCATTATTTGTATTCCTCATAATTTATTTTAAGAAAATAAAAAGCCATTTTGTAATATATACGTATAATGATTTTAAACCAAAATTATAGTAAACAGAATCTAAATTTTCAAACATAATGTTAAGAGATTAGTTTTTCATAATTTAATTTTATATACAATCATAATACAACTTAAGTTGGTATGTTTCTTCATATTTGCAGTTAAGTTTGTTATAACATTTTATTAATTTTATGTTTTAATAAATTATTGCCTTTTAAGTTATATGTTGTCACATTGCACACTCTCAAGAAGTTATTGTCACATGTCATTCATATAGCGAAAAGTTGTTTTAATGAAAATTTTGCATCACTTAAATTTCACATCCTTATATATCATTCTTATATATTATTCTTATATATTAGAAGATTATTAATATTAGTTTTTAATTTCTAATTGTAAATATTCGTTATTTTAGTTTTTTCAATCCGTGTAACACACGGGACGTTAGGCTAGTTGTTATATATAAATATACTAGCCTATAAATCCGTGTGACACACGGGATGTGAATAATAATATTATTTGAAAATTTTGAAAACTTGTAAATGTCATAAATGTAGAATAAATATAGTCTTCATGAATGATAACACAAATAAAATTCTAAACATGAAATTACAAATTGCAAAAAACTTCTTTGTACACCATGTTTTTTTTGTTGTTGATGTAAGGTTCCCTTCCTTATCAAAATGTAATAGTTTCAAACCATCTCTGCTTTTAACTCTGGGCAACGCAACATATAACTAGCCATGTGTAAAGACGAGACTTCTTAAATAGAGATCAACCCTTGATAATGATTGTCCTTGACTTTTGTTAATTATCATTACAAAACATACAACTAAAGGGAATTGTCTTCTTTTGAACTTGAAAAGAATCTTTTTGTCTGAAGGTGTAAGGCTAAGTTGTGGAATAAAAGTATGATTGCCAATGTTGCTTCCTGATATAATGTCGGCTTCTATAACACGATTTCCTAAATAAATTACCTGTAATCTTGTTCCGTTACATAAACCGTTTTTTTGGTCAATGTTCCTTAATAACTTTACAGGAACACCAACCTTTAAAACTTATATATGATTTGGTATTCCAGATAATTTAAGACCATTTAGCAAGTCAGGAGAGTAAAGACTTTCATCAAAATTACCAAGAACATAATCAGACCGGAAGAGACTGTCATAACTAAGATACTCTTTCTCTTCTCCAGGAAATAATACGAGCAATTGATCATTAATATCATGGTGTTCATTTGTAGGCGCCAGTATTGCTCGTTCTTGAAAGAATGTTTTGTCATTTGAGTTTTGAGTTATATCAAGATATACAAATTTGACCAAAAAAGATATCGGATCATCCGAATATGTTATTAGAAGATCTTCAGGTATATCGATATCATAATCAAAGTCATTGCATTTACCAATATTACCTTCTCCCAATTGCAAAAGCCAATTTGAAAAATCCCTTCTTTGCTTAATGTCGAATTGATTTCTTCCTTCAGTTAACCTCATGTTTCTTGTTAACCTTAGCACCTTGCATTTTGACCATAAGTATGAAGAACTTAATGACGCATTAACTATATCGTGCCTTGTTCCATTTGGAATAACTGGTAGAATCTGATGAAAATCTCCTCAAAAAACAACTACCTTCCCTCCAAATGGATATTCGGTATTGTTTGTTGATCTAGTGTTAAGTATGTCATTCATTGTTCTGTCTAATGCCTCGAATGCATGCTTATGTATCATTGGTACTTCATCCCAAATAACTAATGATGATTGTTATAACAATTATACAACTTCACTTCCTGGTTTTATATAACACAGAGAGTCTTCATTCAAATTTAAAGGGATTAGAAATCGAGAATGTGCTTTTCGTCCTCCAGTCAATAGCACAGATGCAATTCCGCTAGAAGCAACATTCAAAACAATCTTACCTTTACATCGTATGGCAGCAGATAATGTCTTCCATAGGAAAGTTTTACCAGTTCCACCATAACCATATACAAAAAATAAACCTCCTCTATCTTCTTCAACGACTCTGATAATTTCATCAAAATTACCTCATTGTTCATTAGATAATGAAAGCAATAAGTTATGGTACTCGTCCTTCAAAGTGTCCGTATCATATGATAGTTCTTCTAAGATAAGACGATTATTTGAAGACAACAAAGAATCACTGTCAGGATAAGGCATTGATGGAAATCTTCTAAGGGTAGATCCATTCGTAAGCAACATCTTTTCAATCTCAAATAAAGTTAGATTTTTTAATTGATCATCTGTTAGTGATAATCCTGAAAAAGTAGACATAAAAATATCAATGAAATAATTATATGCATCGTTAATAAAATAAATAGATAAACTTAAGTAATTAATAATGTTAATGATCCATTAAACAGAAAGGTAAAAATAAAGCAAGTTTGAAAATTTATACTTTTATCATATCGGGATACTTTAGAAGACGCCTTTGTCTATAGAGAATGTCATTAAACAAATCCCATACAAAATCAGGTCTTGACAACGTATCAGACATAAGCATTGTTACAAATAAGGACCTTAAATAATATCCTATTCCTGAATGACTTGCTTTTCTTATTGCTTCAACATATTCAGAGTCATCATCTAACAAACCAGGTTCATAACATGCTTCTCTAAATGTTTGACATTTTTCCCTTTAACAGAAAGTATATCATCAAAGGAACACGGACCCACCACTTTGTTTAAGAGAATCCTTAAAAAATAGTCTTCTCCAAGGGATGGTGAAATAGAATGAATCCGGCCAATAGCAAATCCTTTTTTATGAGGTAACCAAATTTTAGGTCCAGCCTTCCAAACAAACTTTGTCGGGAATTAAACATATGTTAGCTTACGAGCTTCAGGGTTAGAAGAATTACATTTCATCCAAGGTAAAAACATTGTTGAAGCAATAGATTCTTTTATAAGAACATATTCAATAAAATCCTCAGATCCAAATACCACTTGTTGTTGTCCAGGAAGATGAAATGGAAGTCTCATAATGGAAGGGTATCTATAATGAACATCGTGACCAAATATGCGCCATGTTGCTTCACTTGCAGATAGATAACGGCAGTCGTAATATTCTTTAATCTCATCTATTGATTGATTTTGAGAGCCTTCAGTGTTACTTTATTGAAGCAAAAGAGTTGTTCTATGAGGCCTTTTATTAATATATTTACACAAATATTTTATTGAACCAGCTTGGTTGCACCATTCAACGTTGATATCTGCTTGATATCTCCGCAAAAGTGAACAATTATAAGGAACAACATTTCTGTTGTATAATTTAACACCAGACTTGTATACATAAATTCCGGTATCATGTCTTCAATAAACAGGGAGACCATCTTGATCAACAGAAGTATTCTTACCAAATCTTTTTGTGAAATTTTTAGAACACTTGTTCTCAATCATACATGGACAATTCTAGTTATGATTACCACATGGTCCATGAATCATGAATTCTTTCACCAGCGAATCTAACTCCGAATCAATCTCTTTATTTGGTATTTTAGCTGAAATAATTGGACCAGTATATTCGACATTGGGAAGCTTATGGTCTGAGTGCATAAACAAACAAACATGTGCATGCGGTAGATCACGCTTCTAAAACTTCACCGTATATACGACTGCATTAACGATGAATATGTTATATATATACATGGTAAATTAAACTTCGATAAATGATAGTTATAATTATAAATACCTGCTTGTAGTTTCCCAAAAATGAGCTTCTCCTTCAAATCTTTTACAAATGAATCAAGTTTAATTTTAAAAATTCTCCATAGCATATCAGGACGATCTTCAGGTTTTATTATCGTATCTTTAAGAAATCTCTTTACTTCCGGCCAGTTTGGATTGCAAGTAATTGTTATAAAAAAATCAGGATATCCAAATCATTTGCATAGAGACATGGCATCCAAGTAGTTCTGCATCATGTAACGTGCACCGCCGGTAAATGAAGAAGGTAATATGACACGTTGACCAATATTAGAGGCTTCAATGTTACCCTTTTGTTGCGCCTTATAAAGATTTTCATATGACTCACATCGTAATATCTTCTGTTGTGAATGTATAAAATTCAATCGTTCACTTTCAATCATAGTGTACACGTCAACCAAAAATTGTTAAAATAATCTTTTTGAATTTAGGATCAATGAAAATGTGTTCACCCCGTCTTGAATCCTGTATGCAAAAAATTGCCTCATTGATGTACTATCTCTCTTGTTTTTTGATATGACGGTTACATCCCTATCAGGTATGTCAATTCGATATCCATCATCACCATATGGAAATATTAGTGGGTATTGGAGAGGAAGATAAGAACAGTGAAGCTCCTTAATTCGATGGATGGTTCCTGAATGGCCATTTACAATTATGTCCCTTTTTTCAATAGATTCACTAATATCTCCAACAATTAAGGCCGCAACCTCTGAAACGGTTGGTAGGTTGTATGTTCGTCAATCTTGTTGTCTTTTACCAATAAGACGTAGTGTTAAATCAAGCTTCGGATTTTCTTGATAACAATGTCTTTCCATTCTAAACTTCTTAACCAAAGGGTTTAATGAATCTAACGTCAGCTTTAATTCTTTGATTATTTCATTTTCAAGATCTTCTGATAATGACGTAGGGTCGGTTTTAGAAGACCTGTCATTAAAAAATTAAATATATTACATAACATTCATTAATAAAAATATACAATAAAAATAGATTTTATATAATAAAGCTTACCTGATATCGGCAAGACCCACGTTCTTGCGATTTGAAATCTCATTCTTAGTATCATATATATACAGCTGTGAGAATTTTGGCTTCGATCCAGTTGAAGGTAAAAGACTACCCATACAATGATAATTTTGGCCACTCAGTCTAAAAATTGATGGAGCTTTCCCTCTGTTAATAGATTTATCGATTTTACCACCCATTGATGTGAAGGAAAACATTGAGTTGTAACGACGAATATTCTTTAGAAAGAATTTGGATTTGGAATTGGATTCACAAAACATGTTGATAAAAGATTATGGTGATATTTTATATTCAAGAAGTTGCACTTTACCATAAACACAACACAAAGAATAAGAATCCTTATAATTTGGCTTCGTAGTTTTCACAACTTCATTTTTCCATAATTTTGCATTGCACATTTCACAAACTATTGTCTGGTCACCATGATCTAAGTATTCTATAATAAAAATAGATTATAAAATGTTTTACGTTATTATTTATAGATTAAAAAAATTAATCATATGCAGGAAAAATTCTTTACTATAAATATATTAAAAAAAAGTTATACCTTTTGATATTTCTGTGAATAGCGGTTGAAGAACATTAGATTGAATAGGAGGTTGGTGTAGTAGAATCCAAATCTGGAAAAGGGGGTATGTTTAAAGAGGACCTTTTGAATTTTCGAGAAGACGAAGCAAGGTTATTTATTGGAGTATCGCTCTTTGACAAGCTTGAAACAATTGTTGTTGGACGGACACTATGACTATTGATCGTAGTGTTGGAAACTGAACCATAAAAAATAGCAAAATAAATAAATAAAGTGTGAAAATATATGAAGATAATATTTTGAGAATAACATTAAATTGTTTACCTGTTGTAATGTTGGATAATGGAGTTCTATTATATGGATTTCTATGTCTGGCAGGTGAATAAGAAGTCATATATGTAGATTTCGATTGAGAAGGTATGTTTTCTTTATCATAAATGGAATTTCGATTTGAATGAGAACTTCTCATAACTGCAACAGAGTTGTCAACACCTGTCCTAATTTAATAAGGTTAAAGATAATTTTAACATGTATAATACTATATACTTGTTATATATACATAGTGTATGAAACAGATAATTACTAAGACATACTTACAAATATTGATGTTAGACGTCTTCCTACGCTTCTGGTTGTCCAGATGTTGTTTTCGTAATATACGATGTACTTTAGCATTAGATAAACTGTTGTTGACATTTGATGCTAAAGGATAAAAAAACGTTATTTTTTATATTTTAATAAATAAAATTGTATGATAATTAATTTACAGTTTACCATTTGTAATATCTGACAAGGGAACCATGGGAGGAGAGTGTAGAAAATAAGATTGTACGATGGAACCATGATTGATAATTGACAGTTGCAATGTTGATGACGAGGAAGAAGGTGTTGTTGTACCACGCTTGTTGGGTTTTTTATAATCTAAATATTGTTTTCTAAGAGCACGTCAAAGTTTATTTTCGTACTGGTATTTGTATGTCGACAAAGCTGCGAAAAATATTTAAAATATTAGTCGCTTGGTTTTAAATGATTATAGTAATTGTATTGTATTGTTATAAATTACCTTTCGAATATTGAATTTACATATAATTGTATACTCATGGTAAAATACGGAAGATATGAAATTATAAAACATTTTATGAATAACTATAGCTTATTGTAAATTTATATTTTTTGTTCGATTATATACATTGTATCAATGGTGAATACTTAATTTCATCAATCTAAAATTTGAGTATAGGTAATGATTTGAAGTTAAAAAACACATGTCAATTATAACGTTCCAAAAAACAATAACAAATGAAGGTGTAAATAGCCAAAACCAAGCAATATTAAAAAATCTAATCTTAATTCAAAAAACAACCACACATAGAATAATTTAAATAGTCATTCAACAAAAGACATAACAAAAATAACATAGTTTGAAAACTGAAAAAACAATGTAGATAAGGAATAAACTCGAGAAATATCACATTATTTCTCTACTTTTGGAGTTAGTAGTTTGAACTTGCCACCTTCAACAACACCAGACAGTTTAGGAGTACGGACTTTAGTTGCCGACTGACTTTCATCATCTTCTAAATCATAAACAGTAGATAAAGTTCTCTTTAACTTGGCCCTTTCAGTCATATTGTCCTGGATTGAAGATAAACACGGACGTTTACACTTATCTTTCTTAACAGCTGAAAAAAGTGTGGTGTTATCAGCAGTAATAGATACAATATCCTGTTAGAAAATAGTTTTGTTCATTAATATTATGTGAATTTACAAATTAGACAAATAAATTGTAAATCCAAACAAAAAATAATTTTAATATTTTAATAATAGTATAGATATAAGTATTTAATTTACTAATACCGTATCTTGTGATGTTTGGTTGGCAATTAAAGTATTATTCAACGGACTATCAGCACCCTGTTTAAAAATTGATAAATTATATTAATATATTGTATAATATTCAAAATATTTAGCAAAACAAAAAAATAAATCTATAGTATATATATAATCTATAGTGTGTATATATATATATATATATATGTATATATATATATATATGTACATGTGTATATATATACATATATATATACACACACACACACACACACACACACACATATATATATATATATATATATATATATATATCTATAATGAAAGTATTTTTTACCTCATCTGGCATACTTTTCTTTTCTAATACTGAAATAATAGATGAGTCATCACTAATCTTTGATATCCCATAAACTTCATAGTTTTTGTCAAGATAATATTGTGTTATCTCAATCTTGAACGCAAACTTCTTGTCCACCGACTCATAAAACTCATCAGGAAGTAGTCTGTTATAACCGCCTTATATGTGGAAAAAAGATTAAAATTATAAATGTGAATACCAAATAAGATAAATATGTAATGAGTCAAATAACAAATAAATTGGTCCTATTATATGCTTACCTCAACAAATTTTTCTATAAAGGATGTAGTTGACTTTTTAAACAAACGTTTTCTCTCACGATAAAAAAGAGTTAAAGAAATAATACCAGATGAATCTTGAACATTAATACCTAGTTTCAACCTGATTTGAAAAAAATACATAAAGTAAAAAATTAATTAAAAAAACATTTATTAATTAAATTTATTTATAATATAAATATAAACATACCTTGGAGCGACAAAAAGAGGTTTGTATTTACACTCATTACTGTTACAAGTAAGAACTTTATTATCTTCTGTCTCATTTGACACCTCACCAACACAAGATTCAACTGGACTTCTTTGAATCTTTTTGGTACACCTTGTACAAGCTTCATAATACCATTCCAAATGTTGTTTGACGTAAGCAATTGTACTGACTATTATAATAGATTTCGGCCACATTTAAAGTAAACATAGTTAGAAAATATGTTAGTGAAAATAATATCACATTCATAGAAGTATAAATTATATATACAGGTAATTAATATTCAAGATTACCTCTGAAATCTCTATGATATCAGCAATTTTACGAAGCTCGTTGTGAACCAAAACTTGCTGCTTATAGAGTAGAACAACGAAGAAGATGAACGAACAGATGGGGAAGCTAATTCGTTGTTAGAAATATTGACCAATCTACAATTATAAATATATTGGTAACGTATTCTTATATTGAATGGAAATAAAAATAATTTGAGTTGATATATTTTTTCAACATACTTACTCTTCATTAAACAACTTAATTTCTTCAATTTCACTATTAATAAAAACTCTGCTTATGTTGTAATTGGTTGAAACATAAGGTATACCTGTCAAAAAGCATATCAATAGTTATGATCAAAAAATATAATTTTAATAAATTAAATAATTAGATATAATATAATAAATAAAAATTATAAGAATGAAATATAGTTTACCACCAAACCATTGAACACGGCCAAATTGAAGAACAATTGTTACATTTGATATATTCGGATTTGTTAATAAGTAGTTGAGAATTATTCAGCATATTCGTCCCACAAGTCAAGAAGATAGTTTTCTTTCTACACTTAAATTTATAATAAGTTTCTAATATGATATATGAATAAATAAAAATTAATAAATATAAGGTATTGTGAATCTCCAATCTCCATTGTTCGCCTTTTGGATTCCTTTTCGTTTTTATCAACGCTAGCATGTAAGTCCCCGTTCCCGGGCACCTCACAGTTGGTCATTCATTGCACATAAAACATATTAATACACATTTAATTAGATAAACAGCAGAATTACGTTAACAAAACCATTCTATTATTAAAAGATACTGTTGTTAAGCAATACAATAATGTTCAAGTTACAAAAGATTGTTTAATTGCATTTCAAAAGAACAATATCATAACACAAGAATGGATGTCAGTCTTTCCCTGCCGAGCAGCTTCACCCTCGTGCCACCCTCAACAACGATTACCTGCCAAATGAAAATATATAAAAGTCAGCGTTGCTGAGTGAGTTCTAGTCTTAAAAGTATTAAAATACCTTGTGTAATGTATATATATGAAATTACTCTTTTTGTAAAAATACATCTCTTACTCTTGTACGTGAGCACACATTAACTATACAACAAGGTAATGCTTTCTTTCTTTACTGTATGCCTTTGTTCGTTTCGTACACTTTTACTTTATCTTTCACTGTCTATGTGGACCAATGAGCAATACCCTAAACTATATGCACGGGGAAACTGGTGTTGCGCCTCTGGTCTCTCAATGGGCTTTGATTACTGTACACAAAGATGGCCCAGTCACCTAGGGTATGCTGCAAAGGTCCGCCAATCTCAATTGATTGGCCCTGTGTGCATCCTTTGGGGTAGCTAACCCACATCACAGTTGAGCTAACGACTACATGGTCGTGCACCTCCTATATGCTTGCAAGACTTGTTAACATTTTAATTAAGTTCCACTTCTCTTTATCATTAATCTTACACTATGTTAGGGATAATACTTGCTTTTATGATCATAGGCACCCCACATAAGTCACACAATAATAATCACTATGACCATAGGCACAACTTATAATAATGCAATTATAATAGCAATTTAAAAACCCTAAGTCAACCTTGGGTCAAACTCTAATGATTCTGTTTTACTCAAAATATCAGAAAATATTCTAAGCGTTCTAGGCGCATGAGCACTATGCAGGCGCATGAGATCTGTTTAGGCGCATGGGAACTATTTGGGCGGTTCAACACTTAGGTGTTTGGACTATCTTAGACGCATGGGCACTATTTGGATGTTTGGTCCACACTTAGGCGTCTGAGTCAAAATCTTAAATGCATGGGCTACTGTTCAGGCGGTTGGGCTTAAACTTGGATTTTCTAAGGCATATTCTAGACGGTTGGGACACTGTTTGGGCGGTTCGACCCTGTTTAGATGCATGGGCTTACTTAAAACTTTCTAAGGCAAATTTAGACGGTTGGGGGTACTGTTTAGGCGGTTGGGCAACCTGTTTAGCATATTCTTAACATATTAACAATCCCAATCATTCTTCTTACATGTTCTAGGCTTAATAACACTATTCTAAGTGTTCTAAACACATAACAACCATAAAAACATCATCATGCATACATAGACACATACGGGTATTCAAACAAGTTTTGTAAAAAAATAGTTTTACATACATTTTCAGCCCCAAAAGTGTTTAAAACATGTAAAATTACGGGGTCTAGGACTCACCTTTGTTGTTCTCAAGTTTGAACTCTTCACTTGGGCTTCTCAGATGATTCTAACACCAAGAACCCCACCAAACACACATTCAAACACACATAAACACACATAAGCATATAACCAAGGCTAAGTCTAGCCAAGAACAACTTAATTACATGAATTCTTACCTTAACTTCGAATTCTTCTTCTTGTTCTTCAAATATCCAAGAGCTTCTGCTCTTTCTCTCTCTAAAAACCGATTGCAAAAAGGTGATGTGAAGTTGTGTATGGGCGGCCATGCTCTTTTGTACAAAATATAATATATTACTTTATACTTTGACACATTTAACCCCTCCACTTGGGTTAATTTGCATTTCCTTCTTTTAATTCTTCTTTTACATCTTTTAAAATATCCGGGTATTACAAGTCCACCCCCCTTATATAGGTTTCGTCCCTGAAACCTGCTATTCTTCGAATAATTGTGGGTAATGTTGCCTCATTTCCTCTTCACTCTCCCAAGTGGACTCGGAACCCCTCCGGTGCTTCCACTGCACTCGTACTAGTGGAACCACTTTATTCCTTAGCCTCTTCTCCTTTCGATCGACGATCGCCACTGGTTGCTCTACATAGTTGAGCCGTTCATCCACCTCGATGTCCTCCAGTGGTACAACCATGTCTTTATTAGCTAAGCACTTTCTCAGATGAGATGCATGGAATGTGGGATGAATTCCACTTAACTCATCTGGCAATTCGAGTTGATATTCCACCTCTCCTACTCGTGCGACGATTCGGAAAGGTCCTATGTATCTCGGGCTTAGCTTACCTCATTTCCTGAATCGGATGATCCCCTTCCAAGGTAAGACCTTCAACATAACTCAGTCACCAACCTTGAATTCTATTTGTCTTCGCCTCTTGTCAGCATACGACTTTTTTCTATCTTTTGCTGCCTTCATAAAGGCCTTGATCTTTTCCAACTTCTCAGTCATAGCCTCGGTCACCTCGACACCTCCCAGCTCTTTCTGCCCAATATCTCCTCAACATACGGGCGTCCTACATCTTCTACCGTATAGCATCTCATATGGTGGCATGCCAATACTGGCATGATAACTATTGTTGTATGAGAATTCTGATAACGGTAAGTGATCATCCCAACTTCCTCCAAAATCGATCACGCAAGCTCGAAGCATGTCCTCGAGTGTCTGGATCGTCCTTTCAGACTGACCGTCTGTCTGCAGATGATAAGCCATGCTAATGTGTAGCCTTGTCCCCATGGCATCATGGAATCTCTTCTATCGGGTGTCACAATCCGAAACGATTGACACCAGCACACCATGACGAGCTACAAGCTCCTTGATGAACAGATCCGCCAGTCTTTCAGATGAGTACGTTTCACGGATCGGTAAGAAGTGAGCACTCTTGGTTAGACGATCAACAATCACCCAGATGGCATCGTACCCCCTCGCCGTACGGGGTAACTTCTTAATGAAGTCCATGGTGATATGCTCCCACTTCCACTCGGGTATATCCAATGGTTGGATCTTCCCGTAAGGCTTCTGATGCTCTACCTTCAGTTGCAAGCAAGTAAGGCACTTACTCACATACTCCACCACGTCACGTTTCATACCCGGCCACCAGTAGTCCTTTTTCATGTCTTGATACATCTTAGTGGCACCAGGATGAATGGAGTATAGACTTTTTTGAGCTTCATCCATGATTTGCCCTCGGAGATCTCCATAACGGGGAATCCACATTCGTCCAAAGCGGGTTCTAACCCCGTGGGTGTTTTCTCCCAGTTTCACGACTAGACCTCTCATTCGTTCAGAGTTGAGACGATCTTCTTTCAACACCTCATTCTGAAATTCTTTCACCTGATCCATCACGTATGAGGTCATCACTGACTGATACGCCTTCACCCGAATCGGCTCGGGCCTCTCTTTTCGACTCAGGGCATCGACCACCACTTTGGCCTTGCCTGGATGGTAGTGGATCTCACAATCATAATCTTTGTGTAACACCCGGTTATTTTCTTTAGAAGCCAAAGAAAGAAGAAGAAGAGAAAAAAAGGGAAGAAAAGAAATAAAGCCCAAAGTCGAGGGACCAAACTTGCCAAAATAGGAGAAAGTTTGGAAGAGTGGGGGATTAAGAGGGGAGGGCAGCTCACACCCTCCCCCACATTCACAAAGTTCAGCCAAAGAGAGAAGAGAGGGAGAAAAGGGAGAAAAAGGTTGGTTCGGGTGGATTCGAGCGTGAAAATCGTCGTGTAGCGGGTCAAATCGAAGCTCCACTTCTTAGTGTTGTTTGTGTGAGTTCTAGGACCCCTTTTTTACATGTTTTCAACTGATTTGGGGCTGGAACACATTTGAAAACCTGTTTTATGTGTGTGTGTGTTTGACCCATTTGGGTGTGTTTACATGTAATGTGTTTGGAGTTTGTTTCCGGGCTTGTGTGTGCTTGAATGGAGTTGTGGTATGCATTCCTAAGGTTTAGGATGGTTGATTTGGGCTTAGAATGGGTTTGGATGATCTTGGAGGTCAAAAATGGTAGATTGGGTTCGGGATGAACTGCATTCTGCATCAGCTAGGGCTAGGCAACTGACTAGAGGCCATACAGCCGAATGGGGTGCGATTGAGGTTCATTCGCACGATTAAGCTTCATTCGCATGATTGGAGGGCCAATCGCATGGGGAGTCATGCGACTGAGGGCCCATTCGCATAGGTGCTCATTCGCATTAGTTTCATCCGCACAAAGTGACCATTCGCATTAGTTCCATTCGCATGGGACTCATCCGCATGAGGTCCATCCGCATGATGTCCATTCATATAGGGGCCATTCGTATAGGGTTCATTCGCATGGGGTTCAGTCGCGTGGGAGGCCCTGCGACTGAAGGGTGCCCATACAACCATTTAGGGCTTGTGTACCCGAGGAAAAGCGTAGTTTAATTACTGACTTTCAGGAGAAAGTGCAGATGTAAGTATTGACGTGAAAGTTCCCGTAAGTTCATGTAAGGTGACCGTTGAGGCCTTAGAGGGTATGCAGGGCATGATGATGTTGCATGTTTATGCATGATGTATGTTATGTACGTATGATGATGCCCTGTATGATGATGCTACTGTGTATGTTGATGTTCCTTATTATGGTGTATGTTTATCTTTCCCGTGGCTTTACGTGTCATGTTAATGAATGAAACAAAAGTATTATGTAACATAAAGTGGAAGATAATGAAAGAGGAACATGATGAATGAATGTATGCATTAATGAATGAATGAAAGTAAGAAAGTCTTGCAAGCAAATGTATGGGGTGAGCGATCCTGTTGTCGCAACAGACTCAAAACGGGATCCTTGTCATTCGACCTCAGTAATCGTGGCTGTATGCCATGAAGAGGGTAAAACTTGACACTGTGATTGACCATTTGTATAGAACCATTGCTGCATACCTTAGGTACTGTGGCCAGAGGTGCGGTGCACCGTTACAGAAGGTCTATGATAGGCCTAGGTCCAGTACCAGGAACAGAAGGGTATTGCACATGGCAATGGTACACCTAAACTTTACCTTAGGTACTGTGGCCAGAGGTGCGGTGCACCGTTATAAAAGGTCTATGATAGGCCTAGGTCCAGTACCACAAAACAGAATGGTAAGGTTTATGGTTTGATGGAAGAAAAGAGGTAATGATGAAAGAATATGAATGACAAAAATATACGATGAATGAATGAAAGTTAAAGAATGAATGAATGAAAGAATGAATGATGAAGATAATAATGATATTATCTATGTGTACGTATGATGTATGATCGCATGAAAGTAAAGTACGGTTTTAACGAAAGAAAATATGTTTTATTATAAAACTAGAACTCACTCAGCAACGCTGACTTTTGATGTGTTTCCAGTTGGCAGGTAACGTTGCTGAGGATGGCACGGGGCGGCTACTCAGCTCTTTTTGGATGACATTCTTTTGTATAATGTTTTTGCACTGTAATGCGAACAAATGATATTTTGTAATGAATGTTGTATTAACTTGCAAAAGCATTTATATAGAAATGAAATGTATGTGTAAATGTTTCTGCTACAACGCTTTTATGTAAGGGATAAAAATATATATTTTATGTGCGATGATCGACCAGCTGTAAGCGTCCCGGGAACGGGGCCTTACAAGTTGGTATCAGAGCCAAAGTTTAAGCGAAACGGGTAAATTTTCAAACTAAACCTAAACTTAAACTGAAAATAGGACGGAAAGGGAAGGGATACCAGTCTGAGTAGCCGCGTGCCATCAGGTTTTTTCTAAATGTTAACAAGTATTACGTGCGAATGTTATGTGGTTTATGAGCTGCTTATAGATTTAGATACTGATATAGTCAGGATAGGTAATGCTCGGGGTATGAAGAGTAAAGTAAGTGGCTAATCACAACTGGCCACTGTAATTAGAGACTTACTATACTTGACATAAACTGAGCTGTTCCCTTGAATGACCGTGTTGGTGTTTGAATCTTTCAGTGTGCGTGTGAATGGCTTGTGGTAGATCTTCGAAACCCTCTCGTGGTGGTGGTCGTGATGGGCTTGGTGCTAAGCCGCGACCCAAGAGGGGAAGACCTAGAGTTGAAAAGGTGGTTCATGAAGGACCCGAGACCCCTCATCCGGAGGGTGGTGATGAGAGTGCAAACTTGAGGGCCTCGGTGAAAGAGGCGGTGGTTGAAGAGGTGCATCAGGTCATGCAGACAATCTTACCATCTGTGGTAACCGAAGTGATTAAGGCAGTACAAGAAGGGGAAAGACAGGAGTGGAATAGGTCCTCGGGAGGTCAGGAGCAACCGGAGACTGAGGCGATTCCCTCTGATGACGACGAGGAGGAGGAAGAGCCTATGCAGGAGCCGATACAAGGCTGTAACTACAGGGCATTTCAAAGGTGTAAGCCCCCTACCTTTGATGGAAATGGCACTGCTGCTGCTACTCACCGATGGGTGATGGAAATGGAAGCTATTCTGAATATCAGCGTGTGCCGGGAAGACCAGAAGGTGAAATTTGCTGCCCACTCGTTTGTGGACTCGGCTTTGTGTTGGTAGGAAAATATAGTCCAACCCGAGGGTAGTCGGGCAATTGGGAGGATGAGATGGTCGGAGCTGAAGAAGTTGGTTATTGAGGAGTTCTGTCCTCACCGGGAGATGGACAAGGTAGAAAGGGAATTCCTGCAGCTGGAGGCGGGAACAATGACGCATCAGCAATACACTACCAAGTTCAACGAGATGGCACATCTGGTGCCGGATCAGGTGACACCTCTGTCATGGAAGATTAAGAGGTACATTCAGGGCTTGCTAGCGGATATTCACAGGCATATGATCGCTGCCCAACCGAGCACATTTAGGTCGGCGGTGGATTTGGCGGGGAGATTGTACGATGAGAGGGCCGTGGTGGTGGTGGCTGAAAGTAGCGGGAAGGGTGGTAGTGATCGAAACTGGAGTGGGAAGAGGTTTGGTCAGGGTGATGCCTCGATGGGTAACAAGAAGGCACGGGTTGATGACCGTCGTGTGGTCACATCAGGTGCAGGTATGAAGAAGTACGGTAGGTGTGGGAGAGAGCATAGTGGGGAATGTAGGCTGGGGTCGAACGTGTGCTTCAAATGTAGGAGGGCGGGGCATATAGCCAGGGACTGTCGTACGATCCGGTGCTTTAACTGTGGCGTGGAGGGCCACATAAGTAAGGATTGTAAGAAGCTGCGGGCCGAGGGTTCCGGGGTGAAGAAGACGGGGAGGACCGAGGGCGAGCGCTAGGGCATTCACCATGACATAAGAGGAGGCTAGGATGGACCCTAATGTTGTGTCCGGTACGTTTTAAGTGAACCAAACATTAGCTTCTGTGTTGTTCGATTCTAGTGCTAGTAAAAGTTTTATTTCTGCTGCTTTCTGTATTAAGTTGCCGATTAGTAGTAGACGTGTTGATACGCCCTTTGATGTAGAAACTACCATAGGTAAGTCTACCAGGATTTCTAAGGTGATAGAGGACTGTGATGTGGAACTAGAAGGTCGTAAGTTTCCTGTTAGCCCGTTCGTGATGACCTTAGGTGGTTTCGATTTGGTTCTTGGGATGGATTGGTTGGCGTACTTTGAGGCGAACATTGTGTCACCAGAAGATGATTCGTTTGACAACGCCTGATGGGAGTTCGGTAACTGTTTATGGGGATCTAGTCACGACGATCCCGAAAGTAATCTCAATGGTGGTGGCGGGAAAGAGTATGAGGCATGGATGTAGCTCCTACTTGGCTTATGTGAAGGATGTGGATACACCCACACCATAACTATCCGATGTTCCGGTAATGTGTGACTTTCCAGATGTATTTCCCGAAGACTTGTCAGGAGTGCCACCTGACCGAGAGATCGAGTTTCAGATTGATTTGATACCAGGTGCCCAACCCGTTGCCAAGGCACCATATCGGTTGGCTCCGACTGAGATGAAAGAGTTGATGGAGCAATTGCAAGAACTGCTTGATAAGGGGTTTATTAGACCGAGTATCTCTCCTTGGGGTGCTCCGGTCTTATTCGTAAAGAAGAAAGACAGTAGCATGAGGATGTGTATA
>BJCO01820870.1:0-10868 GCA_018326465.1 Flaveria floridana | reverse complement strand
ATGAACCACTGCAGCAACTAAATCCATCTGCTCCTTAGCAACTTCCACAGTTATGTTGCCCAGATTCTCTGTCGTTAACTTTATCGGTTGAGCTTCTGCGGAACTGTGTTGAACACTTGATGAAACACTTGACTCACCACCTGAAGATGCACTTTGAACGTTTACAGATGTGTTAGACACGAAAGCAGTCTGCAAAGGTGGACCAAAAGATGCAGTAGTAGGATTCACATTGTATAGAGAAGGATTCCAAGTGTAGGTTCCTTTTTTAGACTTATAGTTATGTCGTAGTTCTTCCACTCTCAATTTCAGAATAAAATCATTTATATCCAACGTTTCCAGCACTTCATTATGTCTTAAAGTGGAAACGAATGAATCCCACTTATCAGGTAACCCATTAGCCAAACTCGACACTTCATCTTCCATGGATGTTTTAACCTCATGAGTGTGCAGTTCACTCATCAAATGATTGAAGCGATCGATAACGTCGTCCAAACTCTCATTTCCAATTGACGAGAAGTTTTCAAATTCCTTCTTCAAAGCTTTAGCCTTTAAAGACTTAAGAGTTGCATTTCCTTCATATCGCTTCTCAAAAGCCTTCCATAACTTCTTGCACTATTTGTACTCTGAGAACTGATGGAAAATATCTTTTGGAATGGACTGTGTCAACAATGCATAGGCCTTCTTCTCAGCATTGTATGCAACTTTTTACGCCTCATTCAAACCACTTAGATTCAGTGGAATACCGTCAGCTCCAACTAGCATAGTGTATCCAGTCTTAATTGTGCTCCATAAGTTGGCGTCCACTCCATTTAGATGAATTTCAAACCGTTGCTTCCATTGCGGATATTCGTCAAGTGACAGAAGCTTTGGTGGTTTGCTGTGATTTCCGATATCATTTTCCAAGAGCAGGAGATTCTGAATTCTGGAGTCCTTCTCGGTTGAGAAAGCAAAGTTCTGTTCATCGATAATGACTTAGTCTGAAAACTTGACAAACTGACTGACTGATGCGACTGGGGTGTGCGAATGAGACTCGACCATGAGATTGAAGTCAACCGGACAATTGAAGTGTGCGACTGAATTCACACGTGCGATTGAGGTCAATCGTGCGTATGAACCTATGCGTATGAGGTCAGTCATATGAATGAAAGATACGACTGAGCAGAACCGAACGAATGAACTTAAACGTGCGAATGAGCAGACGATTGGACCAATCGTGCGACTGAGCTATGCATATGAAGTTCAGTCGTGCGGTTGGATCAATCATGTGACTGAGACGTCTCACTTTGAAATTTTTCAAAATTTTCACTCGATTCAACTAACAACACGATTTGGAAAACCCTAGTTGGCTAGACCTCGAAAAATACGAACTTTTGAACACATGCACTCCTAATAATCGAATTTTTAATGAAAACGAAACGGATGTTTTGATTGAAAAACGTTGACTTTTGCAAAAACGTGATTAAATCCACGTAGAATCGAGAGCCAAAGCTCTGATACCACTTGTTAGGACCGAGTACGAACTGGTACTAACCGAATCTACGTGAAACCAGATCAAATAGTGCGGAATCCTATTTGATTGGCGATCCAGTCAGGGAAAACGTTAATCTGATCAAAACTAACGATTAGAAAACATTAACACTTGATTAGCAATGATCAAGAATGCTCTATGAAGTTGGAAGGGACGACTTGGACGTTCTGGGACGGCTAGGGTTGTGAATTCTTGAAGTGTTCCGTTTTTCCATGAATTAAGTGGTATTTATAGGTTACAGTCTTCATTCGTATAACTGAGCCATGAGTATGGCTCAATCGTGCGACTGAGTCATACGATCCACTCACACGGACGACTGACCCACACGATTGATTCATTCATACTACCGAGCCAGTCTTATGACTCAATCATGTGTTTGGCTCAATCACATGGTTCAGTCGTGCGACTGGCCTATTAGCATGGTCCAGTCATGTGACTGAATCATAAGCCTTGGTTAAACACATTCTTGAACCTTTAATGATACAGAACTATGTCTAACAACTGTAAACCCATATAACATGTTTATATAAGCATGTAATAAACAATAATATAAATAGATACGACATTCAATAACCAATAATCATTCAATAAAGAGTTTTCATTACATATATCAGAACATTACATTAGTGTAATCAAAATGAAAGTCATTTACATTTAAGCACACTAGAACTAGAACTAGGGACATGTGTACAAACAAAGTATAGGTTGGACTCACCTTAGATTAGTATTTGTTTACATTTCTATGTAATAGGATTTATGTTAGAATACTTTGTAAGTTGTTTGGTTTATTTATCTATTTTTGTAGTCCAGCGAAACTGTGAGCAAAACTGTAGTTTCGCTCACAGTCAGCTGTAAGTTCACCCGGCGAAACTGCAGTTTCTGCCGGGCGAAACTATAGTTTCGACAGCACAGTGTCACTTGCAGTGAAACTGTATGCGAAACTAAGACTGCTATATATAGATTTCATTTTGTTCATTTTTGGGTATCCTTGCAAAACCCTAATCGAATATTTCTGTTGCAAGAGGCTATTTTAAGCTGGTTCTTATTGAATATAGTGAGCTTATCTTATTTAATTTGTATTGTTGCTTATTGAATCATCTTTGAATACATTTTGGTCTTCTTTGTTCTTCAAATCTTTGTGTGTGTTGTTTGTTTATAGTATTGAACGATTCAAACCATCTTCTGCACTGAAAAACCGATCAAATGGACCAACAATACACCTTTAAATCAATTTGAGCCTTTTCTTATGATCTTAGGTTAGTTCTAGATGGCTTAAACAGTAATCAGCTATTCACTTACGCTAAACGTCTTCTAGGAACTTCATGTAGCTTTAAATCTTTGGTTATTAAACATCAGGTAGAGAAACAAGTCAAAGAGGAGTCTTGCACACAAACCAAGGTGGAATGTACATCTATTGAGGTGTGAGGGTAAGAAACATGAGCTGAGAACTCACCCTTATGTAGGTGAGGTCGTCTAGTCGATGCGCCCCGTATTGTTGGGGTGATGTGCCCCATATCATGTATTGCCCTTGCATAGGTGACATGTGTTGCATATGCATTCCTCGAGCTCCTTTTGGTGATGCAGCCTGCATCCGGGTCCATGTGTCTAACACATGCCTACTATTTAGTATTCACGTGTTGTCTCAATATGGTTTCTTTAGAAGTGATAATACGCCCCACATCTACTCTCGATACGGGCCACATCGGCCTTAATTTCCCAAGTTTTGATTTTTCTACGTTTTTCTCCATTTCTTTAACCTCAACCAGGGGCTTTGCCCTTTCAACCATACCAGTCGCTGCTGCCCCTAAACTCTCACTGTCTAGAGGATGCGTTGGGTCTAGATATAAGAAGTGTTACATCCTTTCCTCCTTCAAAGAAATCTTGGCCTCGAGATTTATGAGAATGGATGGGGGATATTTCTTCTTCATTTTAGATTCTAACCCCCAAGTATATTCGAGTCTTCTTCTAGAGTTCCATTTGATAATAACCAGAGTTAGTTTTTTATTCTTAAGCTTTTTTACATGTCAACCCTATTAGTTTCTTATTCTTGAGCTTTTTGACCTGTTAATCCTTGATTTATAATGTCTATTCCACAAACTTTAGGTTTACATTAACCTTAATATCTTGTAGAGGTACATATAGGGTTCCATCAGGAAAGCACCTGTGCAGGTTAGATACATGAAATACATCATGCACTCCATTCATTTCTTCTAGAATTTGCAACCGGTAGACAATGATATTAACTATTCTGAGTATGGTGAATGGTCCAACAAATATTGGACATAGCTTTCCTTTCTTTCCAAATCTAATAAGGCTTTTCCATGGTGAAACCTTTAATAAGACTTTATCATCGATAATTAATTCTAAAGGTTTTCTGCTTCGGTCCGCATACTTCTTTGTTGTTCTCTTGCTATTTTAAATCGTTATTTGATTTGAATGATCTAATCCATTTGTGTCTAGAACTATATCTGGTCCATAAATTGACTTTTGCCTATCTTAGACCAACATACGGGAGTTCTACGTTTCCTCCTACATATGGTGTTGCCCCAATACTTATGTGATAACTATTATTATATGAAAACTCCATCAATGGCAAGTGGTCATGTTAGCCTCCACCTAAATCGATCATGCATGCACGCAATGCATCTTCTAGGATTTGAATCATTCTTTCACTATATCCATCAGTTTGTGGATTGTAATCCATACTAAGATTCTGTTTTGTTCCCAGTGCAATCTGGAAAAATTTTCCTGCATTATGAAGTAAAACAACTATCTCTATCCGATACTATGGATAAGGGTAATCGTGCAAAGACATGATTTCATCTACGTTCAGCTTAGCCAACTTACCCATGGAATATGTTTCTTAAATTGGAAGGAAGTGGGCAAACTTTGTTTGTTATTCAATGATAATCCATATCATATCCTTTCCATAATTGGTCCATGGAAGTTTTGTTATGAAATCCATCGTTATCATTTCCCATTTCTAGACTAGTAATTCCAATTGTTGTAGCATGCCGAAGGGTTTTTGGTGTCCACCTTTAACTTGGGAACAAGTTAAGCATTTAGAAAAGTATAAGGCCGTGTCTTTTTTCATGCCATTCAACTAGTAATGACCTTTGAAATTCTTATACATCTTATCACTCCCTGGATGCATCATGTACTTAGACTTATGAGCAACTTTATAGGATTTTCTTTCGGAGATCACCTATAACTAGTAACAAGATTTTTCATTTGTTCTTAGTTCACCATTGTCTTTCTTATTTAGTTTTTCAAAAATGCCTTTCATCCCTTATTTTTATAGGTATTTTTCTTCTAGTGCTAACACTTGAGCTTTCTTTGGTTGATCAATACTTGTACTTCAAGTCGTCACGCAAGAACGCGTTTAGGTTTCTCATGTTCTTATCTACATAATACGTCAGCTATGATGTTGTCCTTTCCTTCATAAGAACAAATCACACAATGATTGTCACTTAGGATCTCCATTCAATGTCGTTGTCTTATGTTAGTCCTCTTGATCGATATAACATGCAATTGATTAATAAACGCAAACAAATCCTACTGAAAACATAAATATCAATGATATTTATGAACAATATAGATCAAACACTATAAAATAGAGATGAACAATGACGAACACCTCATGTACACTTTTCAAAACCCTTGTTTGATCTTTGATGATTTGAATCAGATATTACAAAGTGGAAACCCTCAAATCAATCGGCTGATTCAAGCTCACAAATCCTAATTACCATTTAACTATTTATAGTGAATATAATATTCACTAATGACAAATTAAGCCCCTAGACTTAAGCTAATTAGCGAAAATACCAATAAAACATAAAAATGACTAAAACAAGATTAAATATATTTTGTTGACACAAAATATATTTATTAACAATAAAACTCCTAGTCTAATATATCTTCAATGCCTCATCTTGGTTCTTCGTCTCGAACGCGTGTGTTTGACTTTTCCGATGACTTTGACCGTGACGTTGACTTTTGTTGACTTTGACGGTGTTGATAATATAGACTATCCTTTTCAGACCCAACAATACTCCCCCTTAGTCTATCATTATCAATATCTTGTGTCACCTTCAGCTCCGATAAGTCAAACAAAAAATGATCTTCAATCTCCCCCTAGATTGATGATTTGTTGCTGAAGATCTTTCATCGCACAGGCTCCCCCTTATTGTATGCTCCCTCTCTTTGTGTGCATCTTTTGGGAATGATCCGGAATAGTTTTTCCAACTCTCTATACTTTAATGCTTCAGAAGATGTAGTAGGAGGAATCCTAGCTTGGTATCTTCTGCAAACTTAAAGAACAGGTTCTCTGGTTAGGTACTTTGCACATATTGATGATCGACCATCATTTACAGCAAAAATCTGTAACACAGACACAAACAGGTTCTACACATTTCTTGTTAGATCATTTCAACAATACAAATAAAATCAAGTTTATCTACAAATATAAACAAGAGAAACCATGTTCGTATGTGTGTGCAGTTGTTGATACATGTTGTCCCCAGTTCATTGTAATTGTTAATGTTTACATCTTTCAGTCTTAATGATATTGAATACAAGGGTATTTTGATAATTTCATATGTGTTTGCATGTCTATTTACTATTATGTTTATTGTAATCTTATATCACTTATATATACACGCTTGACTGAATTATATATATGTGCTTGTTGGAGTCATTCACAGTAATGAGTTAGTAATGGCTCAGTAGTGTGTTTGACACAGTCTAATGGTTATCTATGCTTATGGACTAGTAGCACAACTGAACCAGGTGATTGGCTTAGACAGATGACTGAGTCATAAGATTGACTCTGTCATATGATTGAACCAAACGAATAGATCAGTCGTATGTATGGATCAATCATATGACTTAGTCGCACAATTGAGCCATACGTATGGCTCACTCGTACGACTGTATACTGCAACATATAAATACCACTTAATTCGTGGAAAAACGAAATACTTCACGATTTTTCATACCCTGGTTGTCCAGAGCGATTTCTAAAGCTATTCAAACTTCATAGTTCCTCCCGGATCGATTCCTACCTATTCTTAACATTATTTAATCATTAGATTGATCTGGGTTTGCGATCTCACTAATTGGATCGCTGTTCAAATAGGATTCCACACTATTTGATTCGGTTTTATGTTGAATCTGTTAGTACTCCGTACGCTATCGGTCCTAACAGCAATTTCCCGTGAAATGCATGAAAAATATGAGATCGTTTCAATAGCATAATATGGAAGAATTGAAAAATAATTTGATAAACTAAACAAGAAATTTAATACTAATAAAATCTATTCATAAGACTCTTACCTAAAAATAATATATATATATATATATATATATGTATATATGTATGTATACACACATACATATATATATCTATATATATATATACATGCATATATAGATATATGTGTATATATATATCAATATATATATATATATATATATGTATGTATATATATATATATACATACATATATATATGTATATATATACATACATATATATACGTATATATATATCAATATATATATATGTGTGTATATATATATATATGTGTGTGTATATATATATATATGTATATGTATATGTATTTGTTAATAATTTGAGAACCAAGAATTGATTTAATCATGAGATCACATTTTCAAGATATACTAAAGCACAAGGATATAATTAAACATCGACAGGTTAGTGAGATCACACTAATGCAGAGTCTAATCACAATTTTAAGTTTTTGATTGCCAAGACAGTTCAAGAATGATTGTCGATATGTTTGTCCAAATTTAAACCCATGCCTTATTCTTTTCAACGATAGACCTGCAACTGATTTTGTCATGTTTTAGGTTCGATTAGAGAACCTCGGATAACTTGTTTCCCACAGACATTCAACAAAGAACTTATCCCGTCATCATGGCTAATTGAGCAATATGATTCACTCTGACTGATTTTGCATTTGATTCTCCAGAGATGCTAACATAGACAATGATCATTTGAGGACCATTGTGAATGTTTCATATATGTGTAAGTATATGGTGGAGCTTTCAAAAATGACCTTTGATGTAAGACCATTGTGATATTATTTAAAGGAGAAACAGAAGATGAGTGTTCCTGGTCTATACTTCCGTATAACAGAGGAGATGATCATCTAAGTGTGCTGATGAGAGCTTCAGGTCTATACTCACGTATAACAGAGAAGATCATCACTCCAGGTCAATGCTTCCGCATAGGAGATGAGATAAACACACACTTTATTTTATTATTAATGTACATTCTGAAAGAGTACAGGTGACTCAAAACAGAGGCTTTTCTGAAGAGCATAACTAAAAGCGTTTGTTTTTGTTAACTAGGTGCTCAACTCTGGGCTAGGGTGAGGGTGATTTGGGATTTTAGGGGAATTAGAACAGAGATTTAAAACTCTCAACCAGTTTCTGACACGGATTTGTTTCTTTGTGCATGCCAAGATGTCTTTTTTTAATTATAAGTTAAGAACGTATTTCTTTAAAATTTTCAATACCTTAGTCAAAATTCTAAAATAGTAATTGTAGTTACTTAAAATTTTCAAAAGTTTAATAGCAATATCATCTGAAAATATCCTTGATCATATAAAAATCCCAACAATTAACTTAATTCAGATATTTTTCAAGAATTAATACAAACTTATCATAAATGGGAAAAAATAGCTAATGTTAGTATAAAATTCCCATATGTTGACAAAATTTTTACTTTGAAGTCTATTGTATCTCATAAATTTCCTGATTTGTAATTCATAATAAATAGCTCACTGTAATTTTTCCAAAATCTCCAAAATTCAAAAAAAAATTGTTACATATCTCCAAAAATTAAGAAATTTACACATATTGTCAAATCTAGAACATCATATTTAATGTGAATTTTTTGATAATCTATTTCGCAGTTAAATTTTTTTTTTGATTTTTCCATTACAGATCATATAAAATATCAATCTCAGTGATATAAAGGAATTTAGTCATGAAATTTATTCTAGAGCTTGTATAACATATAATGATCATTATATAATATTTCTAGATTTTTACCGAGTTCAATTCTCCCATATAGTATTTTCCTTATTTTTCCCTTATTTAAATCATATAAATTAATTTACTCAATATTAATATACGTAGATTTACAAATAGATAATTCTAGTATTTCTAAACATACTTCTGATTTTTTCCCACAATCACAATCATTTAAGTATTTATTCTGATTTTAGCAAAATACAAAGACTTTAATCATTTTGTTTGTAATTTTTCTTGTTTTAATCCTTTTGATTTAACATCATTATTTTTCTCAGTTCTTTTTACTTACTTCTGAATTTTTGAGATAATTAACTCATGGTTATTCTATGATGATAATTAGGTATGTGTTTGTTTAAACACATACTTCATTTGATCACATAACTAAGGTTTTCTAACCTTGTCTAATTGAGAAGATGGCGAAGGATGGTTGCCTAAACTTCTAAATTTCTTGATGTTATAAGCTTGAGATGAAAGTTCTTGATCCTTGGAGGTGAGTTCTTAGGTGAATGAAAGTGTTAGATGGTTGGATGATGATGGTGTGTGATGGTGATGTAAAAACCGAAGGAGAGTGTGAGAGGGTGGTGATATTCTCGGATGGTGATGGTTGGGAAAGTAGAGAGATCGGGAGATGGTAGTGTTGGTGCTGCTTGATAACCGAGAGAAAAGTGGTGGTGATGGCGGGTGTTGTTAGCCGAGGGACAAGAGTGAACCGAGAGATTAAAGGTGGCGGTTGTGGAATAGTATTGTGGTGGTGGTTTCAGTTGTGAAGAATCAATCGACCAAGGGTGTAGTATATGCGGAGAGGTTCATCATTAGCTCTAGGTTCATAGTGATGAGGTGTGGGGGTTGTAGGTTTGCGTAATAAGTTTAGTAGGGTGAGGTGGCCAATTCTAGAGGTGATTTGTGGTATGGTAGTGCTAGGTGGCCGATTTAGAGGAAAGATTGGTATCAAAGTTGTGGTTAGGCGGCGGATGGATTGCTAATTACATGCTTAATAATTAAGATAAGGTTAACTTATGGTTTTAGGTTGCTAATTGGGTGGTTATCTTCTTAATGCATAGAGGTTATATCAAAGGTGGTGTTTGTTTTAAGGTTTATGGTGTAATTTGTTTTAGTTTTGATTCAAAGTTTGATGAAATCCTTTTGATTAAACTTAGTTTGTATATATATATATATATGTATGTATGTATGTATGTATGTATGTATGTATGTGTGTGTGTGTTGTCATAATTTTTAGATATATATACATGCATACGTAAAAATGCATCCATGTACACTATACATATATATATTAATATACGAAACTTATATACATATAAATTTTATCATAAAAATTATCTTATTAAAGTTATAATGTGAAAATGTTTTTATATGAAAAGATTCATAGAAATATATATATTGTAACGCCCGGAAAATGTTCTAAGCGAGTCGAGTAATAATAATGGGCTCAGACGAAAACCATTTAATAAATATAAAATGGTTGCGGGTATTACACCGAGTTAACCCTTCGGGTCACGAGTTTAATGAGTTTGGGGTCGCGGGAACGCCTGGAATATAAATAGATGGATCAGCTGAGCAACTCTCATTTTCACTCAAACGCCCATTCTAAAGAGAGAAAGTGTAGATAGAGAAAGTGCCGGATCGAGGCTCGGGTGGTCAAGAATCGAAGGCTGGTGTTAGTGGACTACCAAACAACAAGAATCAAGGTAAGAAACGTAGTATAATTGCTCCATTTGGTGAGAAACCCGGATTTGGGTTTTTGGGGTTTTAAAGTGGCAAAAATCGCCTCAAAACACACATTTTAGGGTAAGAAAACGTGTAATGAGCTTAGATATAGCTTCCTGGATGATAACCCAAGGGTTTGGGTGGAAAGGATTGGATTTTTGGGTTAAAATGAACTTATTCGTAAATTTCAGCTCGTTCTGCGAATTTAAGGTCTCATCCAGCGAAACTGTAAGATCGTCCAGCGAAACTTGAAGGATTTTCAGCGATGTTACAGTTTCGCTGCAGCGAAACTATATGTTCGCCTGGGCGAAACTATAGTTTCGCTGATGACCATGCCAATGCCCAAGTTGACCTTAGATATTGCGAAACTAGGGAATTCCAACGAAAGTTGGGCGCTCGAGGTAGCGAATCTGTCCAGCGAAACTGGCAGAGTGCTGCCCAGCGAAACTAGCAGCGAAACTGCTAATTCGCCCGGCGAAATTACGGGCGAATTTACGGGCGAAACTACCTGTGAACTTAGTAGCGAAATTAGGCAGAAATTAACTCTTTTG
>BJCO01820859.1:5202-17231 GCA_018326465.1 Flaveria floridana | reverse complement strand
ATGAAGATAATAATAATATTATCTGTGTGTACGTACTTGTGTGACCGCATATAAGTAAAGAAAGGTTTAACGAATGAAAAGTATGTTTTATTACAAAACTAGAACTCACTCAGCAACGCTGACTTTTATGTATTTTCCAGTTGGCAGGTAGTGTTGCTGAGGATGGCGCAAGGCGGCTACTCAGCTCTTTTGGGATGGCATTCTTTTGATTAGATGCTTTTGTGATGTAATACAACAATAGATATTTTGTAATTGATGTACGTTGTATTAACTGGCAAAAGCATTTATATTAAATTAAAAGTAAAAATTTAATGTTTCCGCTGCATGGTTTTCGAATAGTCAATGTAAATATATGTTTTATGTGCGATGAATGACCAACTATGAGGTGCCCGGGAACGGGGCCTTACAGGATAAACTTTATATTTATAATGATTCTCTGCCATGGTTGGCTTATAGATGAGCAAACATTGTTTTTCCCGAAGCGGCATTTGATATGATGTATAATATTTTTTTAAAACAGTTGCCTCCATTTTCACACCCTATAACATAATGAAACTCTAAAAGTTAAAAACTGAAAACATGGTGTATATGTTTGAGACTGAATGCTTCTGTTTACGTGAACATACCATTTCATCCATTATGATCATGTCATAGGAGTACGCCTTTATTGCATCATTTAACATGGGTTTGGTCCAAAGTCGGATAATGCGGACCTTCAAAGTATACTCTTACGTTAAAACACTCAAGTACTTGGACAAAGTAATCTTGGAGGGAGTCATGAACAGCTCTGATTCTAAGAACCCAAACAAAGATTAAAGGTATAATATTAGAGGATATAGGTTGTATAAGTAGTAGAATGTATGTAAGAAAAAATACCTATCGAAGATAGCCTAAGCAGGTTAAAGTTAGAACTGAATAATTTAAAGTTATACTGTTGAATGACTAATTTATAAGTGACAATTTAGATTTTATTATGGAAGTTATCTTATTGTATATAGAAGTATATAATGTGGGTAAATATGAATAAGAAATAAGAAATTGATTGATATATTATGAAATTGACTTTCCTGTATTTAAAAAGATTATAAATGGCAATATAATTTTGATTTAGAATATATTTGAAGATTGATACAATTTGAATATGAACAAATAAATGATAGAGAAGTTTAAGTTACTAAAAATAAGTGTCGTGTATCATTTAAAATATGAAAAAAGGAAACGATGTAAAACGAATTTCTTTTTTAATTTTTTTAAAGTTGTAAGTTATTTCTTTACTTGAATTCCTAAAAAAATTGAGTTCCCCCATGGCACACATTTCAAATCTATTCTTCATCAGCTTCTCAAAGTCTTTGTAGAGCTTTGGATTAGTTGTCACAAAGATAATGTCATCTACATATACTTGAACCAGCATCAAGTCATTCCCTATTCCTTTGATGATGAGAGTTCCATCTATAGTACCCCTCTTGTAGCCATGCTGACAAAGATACTAAGATAGTGTCTCATACCACTTTCTTGGAGCTTGGTGTAGTCCATAAAGAGCTTTATCAAGCTTGCAGACATAATTAGGATGATCTGGGTCTGCAAAGGCAGGTGATTGTTTGACATACACGTCTTCATCAATCACCCCATATAAAAATGCACACCTGACATCAATTTGGTAGACCTTGAAGTCTTTGGATACAGCAAACACCAGGAATATCCTAACAGCTTCAAGTCTTGCTACAGGAGCAAAGACATCCGTGTAGTCAATCCATTCTTCTTATGTATACCTTTGAACAACTAGTCTGGCCTTCTTCTTAATGATAAGTCCTCTATCATCTTTCTTATTCTAAAACACCCACTTGGTTCCTAAGATAGACTTACCTTGAGGAAGAGGGCATAGGTTCCAAACCTTTTGTCTCTTGAATTGAAGCAGCTCCTCTTGCATTGCTTCAACCCAACTTCCATCCTTTGAAGCCTCATCAACTTTCTTTCGCGCTATCTGGGATAAGAAACAAGAGTATAGACAAACATTTTTGTCATGGGTTTGTCCTCTTGTTCTCACCCCCTTGTAAACATCTCCAATGATGTTCGTGGTAGGATGTGACTTGTGGATCCTAAGTTGAGGGATCACAGCAAGTTGATTAGACATATCTAAATTTGTAAAATTTAGATCTGGTAGTGAAGTACTCCTACCACATCAGCACACTTATCAAGAGAAGCTTGATCCAATAAGTGTACGATATCATTAATGTGGTCTTCAATAGAGTGGTTATCAGTATCAAGAAATTCTTGATCACTATCACCACCACCATTTCCTCCTACCTTTGAAGCTCCTTCATCTGAGTTTTGTGCCCCTGAGCTGGAATTTGTAGGTACCTCAGATGTATCAGCTGGATTTGTCATGGTTACGCTGATAGAAACTACATGTGCAGGGTTAGTTACCACTGGAGCTGATGTAGTAGTCTTGCTTGGTCTTCTCAGCTCAAATCTTGGGTCAGGATCTTCTGTTGCTGAATTACCTGTAGATCCTAAAACATTCTCACAAGATTTGTTAAAACAGTTGGTAACTAAATCAAGATCAAATAGCTAGTAAGGACCAAAACCTTTCACACAGGGAGTGTGCTCATTGAAGATCGCATTGGTTGATTCTTCAACTACTCTACTTCTAAGATCGTATACTCTATAAGCCTTAGCTTGGGAAGAGTATCCAATAAAGCATCCATCATCTGATTTCTTAGCAAACTTGGCTACCTGATCTTTGGTAGTCAAGATAGTGCAAGGACATCCAAATGATCTGAGATAACCAATGAAAGGTCTTCTTTTGTGCCACAGTTCATATGGAGTCTTACCATGAGTCTTAACTACTAAAACTTTGTTCTACACACAGTAGATAGTGTTGACCGCCTCTTCCCAGAAGGTGATGGGCAGTTTAGAGTCAGATAACATGGTTCTTGATGGGCATTTTAGAGTCGGATAACATGGTTCTTGCAGCTTCAATAAGTGTCTTGTTTCTCCTCTCAACAACACCGTTTTGCTGAGGAGTCCTAGGAGCACTATATTATCTTGTAATACCTTTTTCATCACAAAATATGTCAAGGATTTGGTTCTTGAATTCAGTTCCTTAATTACATCTTATGGTCTTGACCTTGTGATCACTTTGATTCTCAATTTTTCAGAATGAAGTTCTTCAAGATCTCAGGAGTCTCATCCTTAGTTCTAAGGAAGAAGACCCAAGTGAATCTTGTGAAATCATCTATGATCACTAAACAATATGAGGTCCTTCCTAGACTCATTACACTGGTGGGACCAAAGAGATCCATGTGCAATAAGTGTAGGGAAGTAGAGATGGAGTTCTTTTCCTTTGGTTTGTGAGGGTTTCCCTTTCAGGCATGCAACATAGTGATCATCACTTGTAAACTCATTCTTTGGCATTCCAGTTACCAAATCAATCTTAATTAATTTGTTCATGTTCTTAAAGTTTACATGACACATTCTTTTATGCCAAAGGAAAGACTCATCACTATTGGACTTAGATAAAAAGCAATAAACTTCTCCTGAAGGGGATGTTTCCTACAAATCCATCTTGTACATGTTCCCTTTCTGATGTGCTCTAAGCAGGATGTGCTCTTGAAAAATAATCACCCCGGGCTTGAGAACAATGCACTCATGCTCAATAAAGAGCATGTTATGTCTCTAGTCACCAAATTGGGATACACTCAGTAAATTGTACCCAAGCTCCTTAACAAAGTTTACCTTCTCGATGCTAAGCTTACCATTTGTGACCCTGCCCTTTCCTTTAATGTAACCTCCAGCATCTCCTCCAAAAGCAACTAGCCCTCCATCAATTTTCTCAAAGTTTTGAAGCATTGAGCCACTGCCTGTCATGTGCCAGGAACAGCCACTGTCAATGATCCATACATTCCTTTTGGTCTTCAGTTGTTCCTGCATAATAGAAAGAGAGTTAGTTACATTTGGAAACCCAAGCCTTATTGGTCTTGGGCTCTTCAAAATGGACTGAATACAATACAACAGTAATTGATCCTATGTTAAGACTTTAGGGATCATTTGCTATTGTTAATGAAGAACTTTCAGTCACATGGTCTTCCTTTATCTTCAACACCATCTTTGAAATATTAGACTTAACCTTCAATACTTCAAAAGTTTTCACAACTTCAGAAGTTTTGGAGACTGACCCTTCGGAAGATCTTGCTTTCACTGCAGCAAGCTTCAATGCTTCGGAAGCATTCCTCTCTTCCGAGATCAAAATATCTTCCAAAGGCAAGTTTTCACTTGTCTTCTTTCCCATTTTGGAGCTTCCAAAAGAAAAACATTTTTCTTCTGAAGCTTTCTTCTTCTTGTTCTTCTCAGAAGTCTTCTTCGTGATTATGTTGACAGTACTTTTAGGATTATAGATGCAATCCTTAGCAAGATGAGAAGTACTTCCACACATAATGCTGTCAGTATGCTTCCTTCTAAGAGTCTTCTTATGAATGGAAGACTGAGGTTGATCATTTTCCATCTCCATCCCCATCTTTGCAGATGTTATAGCAAGTTTCCTAGGGTGAGACTTGCTATTGGAGGTGGATGGTTCATGTTGTGTAGTAGTGGTACACAGCTGCTCAGTCTTCATTTCTTCACAGGGATGGGTTGGACATGAACTTGAACTCTTGGTACTAGAGTTCAGAGTTGCATCCATAGTCTTCACGACTTCAAAACCTGCAGAGATAAAAACTTAAATCTGCTTAGAACTGAAAGTATCCTTGATCTCTTGATCTTTTGATCTCCTTCTAGCAGCTTAGATCAAGTTCTTCCTCTTTGACTTTGTCATCCCTGGGTTCTTCCTCTCCTCAGGAGAATAGGAACCCTTGCTAGGATGATCTTCTTCACTCTTCCCAGATCTATTCTTCATTATCTCCTCTTCATCCTCTTCAACACTAGGGTCTATGGATGGAAGCTCATCTTGACCAGTTCCACACCTAGGAGATCTAACAGACAATAAAGTGCGTGGAGGAGCTATCTCACTAGATCCCAGTCCATGTTTGTTCTGATAACATACTTTGGCATGCAGGAATGAGGATATTATGTACTTATAGGTCTCTTCTTCAAGAGCATATTTCTCTACCTTCGCTTTGCTGATCACAAGCTCAGCCTGGCACTCAGTTAACTTAGTGATGAGATCCTTAATTTGAGTCCTGTAGTTGGTATGCTTATGTTTAAGAGTTGAAATGGTTTTCTTTAAGTCTTCTATTTTTAACTTATACTCATTTTCAGCTCTTTTAAAATCAGATTATAAGATGTTCAAGGACTCAAGATCAGATCTTATCTCTAAATTATAGGACTTGTATCTATTTACTTTAGCAATGCATTCTGGGGTACAAAGATGTTCCAATACCTTGGCTTCATCAAGATATGCCTCAGTGCTTGGGTTGGAGGCACATCTTCTACTTAGAAGCTCCAATCAAAGCCTCCTTCCTCAACCAGCAACTGCAGCTTGCTGCTTGGGCTTCTCGGTGTGTGGAGCTCCTCAGTGTAGTTTGGCTTTGGTTGTGCTTGGCCACCATTTGTCCTGGGTGCATTGCACTCCCTAGTAAAGTGTCCCATATGGTTATAGTTGTAACACTTCACTTTGCTCTTGTCCAACCCAAGCTTTCCACTAGACACATTGCTAGGAAACTTCCATCCTGCCCTCTTATGGAACTTCTTGGCTCTATGAGTGAGAAGAGCCATTTGTTAAACTGTCTTCATGTCTCCAGATCATCGGGATGGATACAGTCCAGATCTTCAAGGGTGAAGAGGAAGTTGCCTGTACTTTCATCATGAAACATAAAGGCTTATGATGAGCTTGTCTTTTGGAATGGGCTTCCTTAGATGTAACTCTCCCTTGGTGTCTCTGGCAAGGTAATGAAAGGGCCCTTTGATGAGTTGTCAGGGTAAGAGTTAAGATGGTGATGTGGTTCTCTATAGTCCCTTTTAAGTATATGTAAGGCAACACTCTTTTGATTGTTGGAGTTAACAGATGGATTTAGCATGTTCATCTCCATCTAGTAACCACTGAGTATGCCATATAACTCAGTGAGAGTGAGGGTCTTGAGGTTTTCAGTCCTCTTAATGACCATATAGTAGTGTGTCCATTGTCTAGGAAGAGAGGACATGAACTTCCTCACAATATTCTTGTTCTCCAGTTTCACTCCAACATCAGCCAGAGTATCCACAATCTACATACCTGACGTATTGTTGAGTCATGGTTTCACCTGTGGTGAAGGTGAAATTCTCAAACTGTTTCTTTAGAAAGTCTTTCTTGTTTTCTTTAGCCTCAGTAGACCCTTCATACATCAGCTTTAGTGCATCCAAAAGCTGTTTGATAGTTTTGCACTTCTTAAAGCCTTTGTAGATGGCATTTGGAAGAGCCGTTTGAAGGGCAGTCATGGCTTTCTGATCTACATCTATTCTTTTTCTATCTTCTTCAGAGTAGTCAGCCACTTCCTTTGGTATCATGCCACCTCCAGCAGCAGATGAAGAGGTGCATGGAATGTAAGGTCCTGAGGTAACAGACTCCCACATCCTACTGTCTTGAGACTTGATGAAGCCTTCCATTCTTAGACACCAAGTCTCAAAATCACCAGGAGTGATCATTGAGGACATTACCATGGTACCGGTTTCCATATCAGACTTAAAAGCTTCCATTTGAGATGTTAAGTGTTTTGTGAGAACTGAGGAGATTTAAGACGGTGAGATCTTACAATCAAGAGCCTGAAATGCTCTGATACCTATTGTAGGACTGGTTAAGGGATGGTCAATACAATCAGTCTCACAATGAGTAGAGTGTTAGAACACTTAATAGTTCAAATAGGAAATCGGATTTAAGAACAATATGCAAAGAACACAAGTAACAATGAGACAGAATTCAAGAACAATATTTATGGTTTTCAAGAATGATGTATATTAATCTAAAGTTCTCTTACAAGATTTACAATGCATAAGTTGTTAAATAATATAAGAGACCTAGAGATACTTTATACTACACTCTACAACGAGCTAAACTTGGAAAGCAAGTTGGAACATTGAAAGACAACAAAATCAATGTAGAGTCAAAAGGCAGATTGCCTTTTGACTAGTGACTATGACATGCCATAGCTCAAATCCTAATATATCACAAAAATGATAAAAGTACATAAAGTAGAAAGTTAGAGACTCTAGACCTTAATGTACAGTTGCAAAATGATGGACCTTTTCACCAACTTGTGCAAGTTGGTGAACCATCAGAGTTGCAGCAGAAAGTAAGTTAGCTTTATGCAAAAGTACATCCGAGAAAAGCATATTCTCCACTGTCTTCGGAAGAAATCAGACTTCTCTTCATTTGGCTTCGAAAGACTTTATCTTTAAAGCTTCGGAAGACTTAATCTTAAGCTTCGAAAGATTTGGTCTTTGGCTTCAGAAGATTTTATACTTAGAATAATTCTTGTGCAAAGTATAAAACTTCCGGAGCAACTTCTACTTGGTACTGAGTGCATGCATGCAGGAAGCCTTTGGTTGCCTTGGTTGCATCAGCCTTCTTATTAAACCTTACAATTTCTTTTCAGAGAAATATAAAAGTTTATATAAGGGCCTCAATTTTGCGAGCTACAATTACACGATTCCATGGTAGGATAACTGGATTATTATCTAACAAAAACACAATATCTAGCTATTTTAGCATTTAAGACGATTATAATAGATAGATATATCAGGTGAAAGTAGTATCTATAAATAGACAAACACTTTATTAACACTCATGTATCATGTTTTCTTTTATTTTCCTTTTTTTTGGCTTAGTTGTGGATTTATCCATTTACTGTGTGACTAAATACTGATCACTGTTTTGTATAACCTATAATTATAAAGGAGATGCAACTTACTTATAGTCCATCAACTTGACAACAGGAGGATCTACCTCCAGAGACAATATAACCTATAAAAATAAAGTTAAAAATCCATTTCACGTATGATATAAAAGATTTACTATCATTATTTGTGCCTATATGATTGCTTACATTCATCTTATCAAGACCCATTAGGCGATCATCAATGCACAATTGTTTTCTTTCAAATGATGAACTCTCAAGAAACCTTTTCCCCCATTGAATTACAACAAAACTGTCATCTTAGCATTTATTTCTCATAATTTTATAAACACTTTGACTATCTGTAAGGAAATTTGATCATAAATATTCAATGCATGACTAAATAAAACATAAAAATGAGTTAAATTGTAAAAACCCAAGATGTAATTCCACCTCGAGAATATTTAAGCTTCTAAATTTTCACCAAGCATCAATTTGAGGTCATAGAGCCTGGTTTTATCACCCACAATTTAACATTAAGCATTTTAAAGTTTCTCTCGGGGTCTTGTTCAGGTAACAGAGCCCGATTCCTCGATCATCATAATGAAAGCGACTATCCAACTACAGCACATGTGTCTTGTTTTTGTGGTGGTCGCCACTTGCGGTCAAATACACTTCTTTCAATTAACCATTTGATCAATTTTTAGCTTATCATCAATGAGTTCTAACAACTCCTGTAAACCAACTCTAGTTATACCTGATGTTTTAACAAGCGCACTAAACTCATGTGGAGATTTGGGATCACTTTTCGGTTCAACCGAGAGGGTAGAAACGTCTTTTGGTTGATCCTTGAAGGCCTTCCATCCCACAAATGATGCAGTAGTGTCACCCTAGTTCACTTCATCATCTTCCTTGGAAAGCCAACCGTCCAAGTATTCATCCACTTAATATTTATTTTCTTCATTTACAATCGTCTCATCAGTTCAAGACCGATCTGAAGAAAAAAAACACAAATGATGTTATATAATTGTATAAGATTAAGGGATGAAAGGGTTAAATGGAATTTTATGATTATATCACCTTGTTCCAGACTTCGATCATGTGCTCAAGCTATTCATTAGACACTCCAATCTATTGAAGAACTTGCAACATGGACTCTCGTTGCTCATCACGATTAGGGGCACTCGAGTCTAATTCATGCTGCATAAAGTTTAAATATTCAATCAGTTGATCATTTTTAGCTTTGAAATGTAAAAAAAGTGGTAAATCCAGCGTGCCCCAAGAAGATCAGCTTCAACAACTTCTTCCAATGTAGCATGAAACGCTTCGACTAACTGTAATATTACCATTAAGATTTATATATAATAATAATAATAAAGCAAAAGAGAATGTGATTTAACTTTTTTCATAGAATTACCTGCACGGGCAGGTCTGATATAAAACCTACAGTGTCACTAAGGAGCACCTTCTTCCAATAAGATACATAAATCACGCATAATGTTGATAATCTTAAAAACTGATGTAAATTAAAATGAATCAACAAAAAGATGAGAGCTAAGGGGGGCTATTTATATTTACCCAAATGGGAGAATAACATGTCGTACTTTTGTATTAACAGTTGCAAACATCCTGTACTTGAAGTCAAATAACATGAGGGACAAAAACACAATGATACATATGAAAAGGATTAAGTCAGCAACATTAAAAAACTATCATACCGATTGTCATAAAACAAATGGGTGTCTGAAAGAGCACCAACTAACGTAGATTTCCCCTGAGAGGGATTTGTAAAATCACATAAAACTAGGTAGTTAAAAATTAAAATAGAACTTGATGTAAGTTATTTTATACATACGACATTTGTGTAGCCAACAACTGCAACAGTTGGCATGTGTTGTCCACGTGTGCCTCCATGCCTCTTGCGTGAAGCAAGTTGAAGAGCTCGGGTACGTCGTACCTCTTGTATTTCCAACACTCATACATCTTGTATGTTAGTGACAAGATGTAAGCTTCTTAATCTTTCTTTATTTTTGATAATTTCATTACAGAGGTACTTGGGAATTGGTAGAGAGGAGTCATCGTTGAATATCTTCCTGGAATTTGTTCCAGGTAGATCCGTATCGTCACTCCTTCAAAATTTTGGTTCCTTCCCAGAATCTGTAAGTTCTTACTATCAAAATTTTGAATCTCAATTGAATTTAATTAAGGATGAAGAAGATAAGTCTTATAGTCGAATCAAATGAAACAAAACTAGGAACATGAGTAGACATTAAAGGACCAGAAAGAAAAAAGGATTATAGGGTTTCATAGCCACAAACAAACAACAAAGATTTGAACCAAAAGACGATTGAACAACAAAATCGTGTTTAAAAGTGTAAAGCATATCGTGTTTATTGTCATTGCAAAACACACTAATAACAGGAACCGTTTTCTTTAAATTTTAAAGAAATCCTTGGTGTTAAAGTCAACCGTGGAATAAAAATGTGATTCTCAATATTATTTCCAGATACATCAAAATAATTTACAGACATATCAAGCGAATTCAAATCAAACATAATAATAATATGGCTGTACACATAAAAGGAAATAAAGAAGTTTAAAAAGTAGAAGCATGTTATACCTCTTCATAGGTGGATTTGAAGTAGATCACCTTCAAATAAAAAAATAAATGTAAAATAATATTAATCCAAAAACTCAATTGCAGACAATGATAGGTTAAATTATAATTGAAGATGATGAAAGCTCAAATATAACAAAATAACAAATACATTTTGTTGAAGAAAACTTGATGAAACCGAAGCCAAAATGAGAACGTTGACAAAGTCTGTCAGGCGATATCATCAAACTTTATAAAGACAAATCGTGAGGGTCGTAAAGCTAGGATGGTTGAGAAATATTTTAAAATCGGGAATGATTTCATTTCCAAAAAAAGATACCCATGAATTTCATCAAATTGGAGAGGAGTTGATTAATAAACCTCAAAACTTTTGTCAAGATTCGAATATAAACCGAGTATTTAATAAAAACACATAATCAAGGAATCGATTTCATAGATGAAAAAAATCATAAATGATTTCTATAGTTTTTGTTGATGAATCATTTAAAGAAGGAAGAAATATCGGGTATGATTTAATTTTCAAAATAAGATGTGCTCTAATTTAGGGTTAAATTTCTAAGTTTTCCTTAAATATCTCTTGTATCAGATGTATGGCCCCGATCCCGGGCAGCTCACAGTTGGTCATTCACAGCAGTAATTAAAATAAACATTATAGATTTACAAATTTAAGCAGTGGAATTAGCTTTAACAAAAACCATCCATTTCATTAATAACACTGTTGTTAAGCAATACAGCTTGGTTTGATCAGATTACAAAAGAATGGTTTAACTGCATTACAAAACAACAGTGATCTCTATTGAGAATAGATGTCAGTCTTGCCCCGCCGAGTAGCTTTCCCCGCGTGCCATCCTTGGCAATAACTACCTGCCAACTGAAAAAGTCAGCGTTGCTGAGTGAGCTCTAGTTTTATACGTAATAAAATACTTTCTATATGTAGTATATGAAAATGCTCTTTTCTGTAAAATACAACTCTGTACTGTATATGCGAGCACGCATTAACTGTATGAACAAATATTGTTCGTTCTCTGTACAGTATGCCTTGTCGGTAAACTTTTAACTTTATGTTTCACTGTCTGTGTGGACCAATGCGCAATGCCCTAACTATATACGCGGTGGAAAACGGGTGATGGGCCATCTATATCCCTCGAAAGGGTCAACTGTATCCCTCGAAAGGGTCAACTATATACCCCGAAAGGGTCAACTGTATCCCTCAAAAGGGTCAACTGTATCCCTCGAACGGGTCAAGTATATCCCCCGAAAGGGTCAACTGTATCCCTCGAAAGGGCTCTGTGTACTATGCACAAAGCAGACCCAGTCACCCAGGGCACGCTACAAAGGTCCTGCCAATCTCAATTGATTGACCCTGTGTGCATAAAGGGTAGCTAACCCGCAACACAGTTGAGCTAACGACAACACGGTCGTGTCCCTCCTATAAGCTTGCAAGACTTGTTAACATTTTATTAATGTTCCTCTTCTTTTCTTTATTGTTGTTTCACTTTATTATTACGATATACTTTATGTTATGATAATAACAGACCATGTAAAGTCACATACTATAAGTAATAATAGTAGTAGCAATAACTATAATAAGGAACAATCATAAGTAATCA